>JAWQFJ010011260.1:0-62093 GCA_034096865.1 Theodoxus fluviatilis
AAGGCGCGCAAGTAGGCACGTGCGCGCGCATACACACACACACACACACACACACACACACACACAAACACGCACACACACACAAACACGCACGCACACCCTCAGGCGGATGAGCACTTCCAACTGTTCGCTGGTTTCGTGCATATTTCACACAGCTTTAAAAAGAAATCTTGCATTTTCGTAGTTTTTTTGCGGTGCAAATATTCTCGCAAAACCATAGCAAAGACCCTATATACTAAGACCGCGCACTCGAGCGATTTTCCTTTACGCGAAGCGAGGTCAGAATTTAGAGTTACGTCCCTTTGCGAGCGAATGCTGTTCCGCAATGACCAGGGGCGGCCGTGCGTTCAAGACGACCTACCGGTAGCCTACCGGTAGCCGAGCAACCGGTGTGCCCTCTTGAGCGACTCGTTATGACCCAACAGTAGCCAAGATGGCTTCCAAGATGCCTTCTCATCGCCGCGGATTGCGCTTCTCAACCAAATGAGTAAACCAGCAGCTGCAGACTGCTCGTTCCTTGTGGAACTGATGAAATACGTTAAGCTGTAGCTGTGCATGAATGCTCGGCATCGCTCGAATAGAAATTTATGTCAAAACGACAGTGCTAACTTGGTGTAAGCAAGAATATTTCGATGCTCAATTCAAGGGAGATAACACAACAAAAAAAAGGGCTAATGTAAGATATAAGAGTTGCTTCCCTTAAAATTGTTTCGCTATCTGCCTTGAAAATGTTTGCTAACATCTTGCCCAGTAATTATTTCAGAGCAGTTATTCTTAAAAAGAAAAGAAAAGTACAATATCAGCCTAACTTCTTGTAACGTCTCGCATAGGCTGGATAATAATCACAGGTCGAAATGCGTGCCACAGCGCATATTTGTGATGACAACTTTCTTCCTTTCCCCGAAGGCAGCCATTTTGGCTATACAGGCGCTTGGCTCTCTGGCGCGGTAAGTACCGGTACGTACCGGTAGCCGTACCAAGTCGTTCAAGAGGCCTCTTGAACAGGCCCCTGGTTTCAAAATGCGAAGATCTCGGTAGATCTATGCAGATCTCGCCAATTGGGCAGTTTCATTCTTTGCTTGCTCGCGAGCCAATCGTAGACGAGCGTAGATTGAGCGAGGCAGTTTGAGCGGTGCCTAGCTAGTGAGATTCAAGATGGCGGACAGCATGAGCATCGTGTCACTAGGAGTGACGTTTTTGGACGAGTCTTCGGTAAACTTTAACTTTCTTGGTTTACGGTAAGGTTTGAGGTTATTGTGTAAATTGAACATTTTTATAACCACTACCTATGCCCTGATAAGTGACTCCTGAGCCTAGTGCAGTCAAAGACCCTATGTACACTACCGCACACTAGCGATTTTCCTTTACGCAAAGGGAGGTCAGAATGTAGAGTTACGTCTCTTTGCGAGAGAATTTTCAATTCGAACTTAATGCAGGATTTCTCACCGTCAACCACACATCGTGCACACAATACAGAAAAAAATCGTAATCTACTTCAATTGTCCAGCTGAGATTGCAGCGAGGTGACAGATTAAGGCACACATGAGTCAGCGGAGAACGAATTATCGAATATTTTCAGTGTCGAAGCGTCACAAAACATAAACCCTAGTCTCGGTCGTCGCCATCTTGGATCTTCGCTCGCCGCTGGGGTAGTTTCTTTTTTAGCTAGCTCTTACTGCGAAGCAAGATCTTGCGACCAAGATCGACTACCTATTTTGAAACCCGCCCCAGTGTTGTGACAAAGAGACTTCGGTCGGTTTCGAATACTGTTTACAATGGGTAAGAGGTCTAAACGATTTTTTTTCAAATCGAACGTAATGCAGGATTTCTTACCGTCAACCACACATCGTGCACACAATAAAGAAAAAATCATAACTTACTTCAATTTTCCAGCGGAGATTGCAGCGAGGTGACGATCGAGGCTCACACGAGTCAGCGGAGAACGAATTGTCGAATATTTTCAGTCTATGTTGAAGCGTGGCTCCGTGTGAGCAGAGATCCCTATATATATAGGTCTTTGATGAGAGGAACATGAGTTTGCTAGTGAAAAAGCAACAGTCCAGTCTTTCTCTTGATCGCATATTTACAGTTTAAGTCTTTCCACTTTAATTCCAGTGAAGTTTTCAACGGACAAGTTTTTCTGCCTTGGGGCCAGAGTGCAGGGAAAGTTACAGGTGGCAAAGTTTGATGATTTTTCTGTTTCTTTTCAAGCACTTCTGTGAGAACGATGAAGTGCAGTCTTTCAGTGTAGAGTTAATTCGCACTGTGAGGAAAGTGCTGACTATGGAAGTCTTGAGGTTGCACATTCTCTGTGGGCACTCGAGCGATGTTGAATCGAGTTCCTTTTCAAGTAGGGAGACGAGGTGGGTTTTCACTCCGTCGGAATGCAGTACTCCCTCGATGTTTTTCTTGTAAACCGCCTCCAACTTTTCAACTGCTTGTACAAGATCTGCACCTGGTACAGTGAGCCCACCTTCTTCGGCATCATGAAATTCTTTCCGCAGAATGAAAAGCTCGTTGTTGCTCCCTGTGTACAGTCCAGTCATCTTCTCCGTGCATGATCCACACACGTTTGGCAGCATTTTCCTCGCGATGAATCCAGAAATGTAGATGAGCACATTTCTTTCTGCGAGCTCATTCATGGACGATAGGAACGTGGCATCGCTCTGATGGCTGGTGTCATCGTGGCCTTGTCCAGGTTGACAAGGTGCCTCTTGGTGTTGAGAAGGAGTGAGCTGTTTCTGTGCTGTCTGTAGAGCCTTGAGATTCAGCAGAAACCTCCCAGCATCTTCAGCACAATTTGCTTCCTTCGCTGTGCACGAAGATTTGGTCGACCATAACTTGGCGCAGGATTTTTCTAAGCTGCTGTGCGCTCGGGTTGTCCACATGACCAGCATTTCCACGGATTCTGGAGAACAGGTTCTCCAGACAATCTTGATTTAACTTGTCTGTCAGTAGAAAGCTGAATGCGTGGTCTTTGTTGAGGTCTTGCCAAAGAGACAGAAGAGAGCGGATTGCCATTTTCCATCCTGATAGACATGGCAAGGAGCCAGGCGAAATAGGGCTGCACTGTTTCTAGCCATTGTAGTATTTCCAGTAAGAATTCACGTCTCTCTCCCATCGCATGCATCGCCACTCTCCCCTATCCCTCTCCATCCCTAGACTGTAGTCTGTATAATCGTCTCTATTATTGGGATTTGGCATTCTTTCTCCCTCCGTCCATTACAGTGGGCAGATGGGGTCAACAGTGTCGGGAAAAAAACAATAACCATACTTGGCCCAGCGGTAGAGTGGCGCCACGACAGCGTGTGAGAAAACAACGATGTTGAGAGACATAAGTTAGGGTCAGGTCCAGACAGGAAGACAATGGTAAACAGATAAAGGTGGAATGAGAAAGAGAGAGAGAGAGAGAGAGAGAGAGAGAGAGAGAGAGAGAGAGAGAGACTGCTACGTAAATTTACCGTCTGAACGCAAAGGAGTAATAAAATAAACATGCATGGTTTCAACAAACATCCAGAAAACCTATACATACCTTGTACTTTATAATTCACACCAAACGTTATTCCTTTCACACACCACACGCACGCACACATGCAATGTTGTCAACGCAGCGCTCAGATGGAGCATTCGCATAGGGGGAGGTAACTCTCAGAGAAACCTCGCTCAAAGTATGTTGACTTGACTTGACTTTTACCAAAGATGATTCTTCCGGTCACTTCCGGCGAAATTAGGGTCACGCGCGCCACCAAGCGGTAGTCGTGATTAGCCGGTCAAAAATGTCGACCACGAAGAAGAAATCAAGGCAAGGAGGTGACCATTGCAGTGCGAATAACTGTGTTAACTCGCGCTATGCGTGTCCACAGAAGTCGTAGTCGTGATTAGCCGGTCAAAAATGTCGACCACGAAGAAGAAATCAAGGCAAGGAGGTGACCATTGCAGTGCGAATAACTGTGTTAACTCGCGCTATGCGTGTCCACAGAAGTCGTTTTTTCGTTTTCCGTGGAAAAATAAAGAGAGGTAAGTAATGATTATATAAATGTGTTTTGAGCTAAGCGCAATAAAATACAGAACTTGAAGTGTAATCTAAATCTGCTGAACTGGTGGAGGAAGCTTGTGGCTTTTGCTTTTGTAGGTGTGCCGATATTTGTTTTCGAAAATCTGCTGATTTAGTCACGTCAGCACCTCAGTCTTATTCAGCAGTCTTGATAATGAATGATTCACGTTAGATGATAAATATCGCCTTGAGGCTTGATCACAATTGAGTGATTCTGAATCAGAGTTGAAGAGTTTTGGCAACTGAATTCATACAATTTTTGTTTGCGAAAATGTTGATGAGTATTAAATTAATGATGCATGTGGAATTTATTATAGTGAATAATAGTGGCCAAAACATTTCATCGCAATGAATAAACGCAACCGATCATAGCAGGAATGAAAAAAAAGGTCATAAAGATAAACAAAACTTACAAACACTATGCCGGAAAGCTAGCATAATAAAATGCAAGCACGTAGGTTTTACAAACATGACAGTTGACACATGGCAACTCGCTTTGTGGAGATGAGCATTATTGAAGTTGAAAACTAGTTATGTAGTTTTCTATTAAATTTGTTGATACAGTGGAGTCCACTTATAGTGAACTCTGTTATTGTGGTTTTCCTGTTATTGTGAACAGTTTTTAATTTGGTTGTCTATTTGCACGTGACCGTGTATCTAGTGCCCAGGCTATTTGCACGTGACCGTATATCAAGTGACCATGCAGGCTGTTTACACGGCAAGTTATTTTCACCGCAAGCAATACGGAAATCATGAAATCTGCATTTTTTTGCTTACAATATCTGTTTGTGTTTCCCTACTACAGTAGATCTATGCAATTCTATAGTAATAAACATAAAATTACACGGCATGAGCCATGACCGTACTCAGTAAATCCTTCTATCTCGCTACTATCGCAGCGAGCGGCTCGGCCAGCAAAAGTAGGCCTACAGATACTGTGTTTACAGACAGAAGGATTTTTCTTCACCAGCCTTTGTTTAGTTATCGATATTTAATTCAAAAACTTGCAATATAATAATATAATATAATATAAAAGTGATTAAATTCTCATTACGATTTCTGTTGTGGGTATGTGGAAGATTGTCTTCCTTGACTCGAGCGTCACGATTTCCGCTTGGGGCGTCTCGGTCGAAAGCTATTTATAGTTCTCGGCTCCGTCATCATGTTTTATATAGGCAGAGTGCCTAACGAATCATCTTATTGTATAGGGTCTTTGCTTTTACGACGTTTGAGGCCTTTTGTGAGGCCTGTTCGACGTTCCATGTGATAAACTAACTTTGCTGCAATGCGTGGCGGGCTGATCTATTGCATATTTTGGCATTCTGGTGTGTAGAGGGTGGGGAGATCTTTCCAGTGTTCGTCGAGTGCAACTTTGAAGTCATGGACTGAGGCATCTCAGTGTATATAGGATCTTTGACCATAGTGATGTCTGCTTTCATTTCCCGCTTCGACGCACGTGTTCGCTGGTAGTAGTTGAAGCAAGAGTTATGTTTCCTTGTTAGACTGGCATAAACTTTCTTACAACAGAGAACGACCTCTCTCGGGCAATGGATTCAAAGTGAACTAGACTAGGTTGATGACTTCCGCTTTTCCTCGGTCACGTGATCTTCGTTGTTGTCTACGACCACACTACAAATTGCTGCGAGTGGAAACTGTGCTTGTGGCGTCCTCTTTTCGTTGCGCATCGAATCGATAAGTTTATAACGTGCACGTTACCTGAACAATGCAAAAGAAATATCAGAAAACCGCCAAGACTCGCAGAGAAACGGCGGTAAATGTTACAATGCTCGTGATCACTCGTGTTTTGTACTGATCGTGCTAACGTTTTGTTGTTGTGACTGCGATGTGTAGGTGCATAGATCATCATTCAAGTGCAAAACTTTCGTGATCATGACGAAAGTTTTGCACTTGAAAGATAGGGGTTGATATGGATGTGCCGAGCTGCTGCAAGCTTTAAATAGTAACTCAACTGCGTTTCCTCATACAGTTAATCATAGGGATGCTGCTGCTACTCACTTTTCAACCTTGCACCTGGTAATAATCTTATCTCATTATTTTCATTCTGTCTCACGCCAGGCAGAAGGAGTGGCACGATACTGCTCCATGATTTCTGTGATGGGCTCAGAAGTCACATGCAAGCAGAGATGTAGAGACTCTTAAAGTTTAAAAAAAATGATTTTCTGTGTTCCCTTGTTGCACCCACGAATAGTGATCACTGTGCGAGACATGCTTGTTAAACATAGAGGAAATAAAGGCTTAAACTCTATGGTGTGTGTGTGTGTGTGTGTGTGTGTGTGTGTGTGTGTAAGGATGTATGTGTTTATGTATACTTGTATTGCGCGCACTTCCAGCCCAAAGGCTGCTCAGTAGCGCATGCACACACAAAAAATGTCACGGATTTTCCATGGTGCCAGGATGTCCCAAGTAGGGGTCGACTAGGATCCCCTAGTCAGCAAGACCCGCTTGTAGAAAAAGGCATGTCTTGAGGCCTCCTCAAGTGTGTGTGTGTGTGTGTGGATGTATGTGTGTGTGTGTGTGGATGTATGTGTGTGTGTGTGTGTGTGGAGGTATGTATCTGTGTGTGCATCTGTATGTGTGAATGTATCTATGTATGGATGTATGCAAAAATCTTTGTGTGTGTGTGTGTGTGTGTGTGTGTGTCTGTGAGTGTTTCTGTGTGTGTGCATAAATGCATGTACAGGTGTGTGTGTTTGTGTGTGTGTGTGTGTGTGTGTGTGTGTGTGTGTGCATGCATGTGCTTGCCCATGCACGCATGTGTGGGCACATCATTTACATGAAACTGATGGATTGTTTATCATTGTCGCTGCAGGTCCAAGGCACTAATGACAGCAGTGTGCTAAGCAAGAGCTCTAGTGCTTCCTTGGGATACTTCAATGATCCTTTCATCCACCTGTTTTGTGGGAAGAGAGTGAGGCGGTCACCCATCATCAACAGGTAGGGGATGTCCTCAGTGGGTTGGGAACACACCAGGGCCCGTATTCACAACGGCGATTTATCGGCGATTTATTTTAACTCCGATGTATCTCTAAACCCAGACGATTCCAACTGCCTGTTCCGCTCTCCCTTGGCTGCAAACCAGTATATATATAGCAAAGCGCAACCTAGAATCCTCTGACGAGCGTACCTTATCTAACCGATCAAGATAACGCGGGGCTAGGGGATAAATCGAGTGTTAAAAAGATAAATCGCCATTGTGAATTTGGACCCAGAATAGTTTGTTAGTGATTGCAATTAGTTGTGTTTTTTTTCATTCTGCACTTTTTGCATTAGTTGAAGTATGTGGGTTTGATACCTGATTTGGCAACCAGTTAGAAAGGAGTTGTGGTTAAACTTTAGTAACGAGTAGCAATAGCATACATGTCCAAGATAGGTAGGTCAGCCTGAACTTTCATTTTTATTTTTTAGAAGAAGCCAGATTAAACACAAACTTTCTTTCACTAAAAATGCATTTTGAAAGGATTACTTACATTGTTTATTTCCCGAGTGCTCATAGGGCACACTGAGGTCGCAGTTGGAATTTTTGGACTGAGGCTCTCCAAGAGTTAATGGTTGGACCCTCTCCCAGTGCCCTGCACAGCCTTGTTGGCTGCATGGGGCCACCCCTGGCTTCACTACTGAAGTAGTCCACACAAGCTCAGCAGCCAGGGGTTCCAGCTGACGAGTGGTACACCAAGCAGCTATAGCCTGAAGTTACACTTAGCAGCATTAGCATTTTTCTCAAAGCTTCCAGAATTAATGAGATCCCATCACATAGCAAAACTGTGTTGATAGAAATACTTTTCCCTACCATTCAGTATGATGAGGAAAAAAGAAATTGTAGAACTTTACAGTAACCTGACTGACCCTGTTTTATTCTTCCGACCTTAAACTTTTTTCAATTGTGCGCAGAAAAAAAAGAAAAAAAAGAGGAGGAAACTGATGATAATGATAATCATTGAATTGTGTTGTTTCATCTTCTTTGCTCTATGAGTACTTAGGGAATCCACTACATAGGTAAACAAATATTTTTGTTTACAAAAGCAAAAGAGAAATTGTGATTTATGTTCAACAAGTTCAGGAGACCTACCGACCCTTTTTTTTGGTTGTTGTTGCCATGTTGCATCAACCACAGCCATTTTTTCCTTTGGCCTTTTTAAAATTGGGGGGTAGGGGGTTGGGGGGGAGGGGTGGTTGGGATGCTTTGGTATTGTGATAAAGTGTGCTATTTCCTATAGTTTCCACTGAATATACTACACTAAGTGCAGCCTCTGTTTCTAACATCTACTTTGACACTAGTGGTTTGCGAAGCAGAAAATCTGTACTTGGCCATGTATATTTGATGGTAGGGCTTTGAAGATTTTCTATGGACCATGTTTCAATGCATATGACAGTGTATGACCGTTTATATGGTGCTAGACTCCACTCCAGCAGGACTGATCAAAGTCAGTTACAATCTGGCTTGGAAGAACCAAGTTTAGAGCCTCTATTTGGGAAGTTTCCATCACCTGATGAACTGAGACACTTTTCAGTCCACTGTTACCACGTGAGAGAATCATTGTTTGTAAGATTTTCACCAGTTTTATGGAACAATTTTGTCTCCAGTAATTTGATAGTTCTTCATTCATGTCAATATTATCATTGTTATTATTGATATCTTAAAATTGTTAAATTACTGAATGTCCTGAATTCCTTTCTTCCAGGGGTTACTACATTCGTGCAAAATGCATCGACATGGTTATCAAACACTTTCTTTTGGAAAATCCTGGTCAGAAAAAGCAGGTAGGTAAACTTTTTATACATCTTTTGATATTTTTATTTTCTTAAAAGGTCTTCTAAATTCTAAACAACTGAAATGAAATAACCAATCATGCACATATATTGTTTGATAGTTATGGGAAATTTGGTTGTTTCTCATGACTGGTTCTTGGTTATACCTGGGTGGTTTGGATCACAGGTGAACTTTGGAGGGTGACCCCATGAAATCTGTGGTCAGACATTCCTGAAGGATAATGCAGAACTTGTAGGCAGCTCGGCCTCTCCAGCCGTCAGTGCACAAAGGTGGCGAGGGCTATGGCAGAGTCAGCAGAGGCATCATGCTGGATCTGGATCAGCTGGAACACCAGTGACCTTCTGTCCAATGTAGCGGAAGCAGGCAATTTCTGTCCCTTGATGCATGCAAGGCGTGCAAAGAGATGAGGGCAGCAGATGGGCACCTGGAGCTATAACCAAGTGTGGCTCTAACCCGAAGTGTCAGGAAGTGTTTAGGGCCGAAACACTTGTTGATGACCATCTGTTGCCTCGCTCCTTTGGGTGTTTCTCACCACTAATGTCGAATTCCTCCTTGCTGTCATTCCTATACTGACTTCTCTGTAAGCTACGCTCTATCTGCTCACTACCTCACACATTTCCCTCATCTATAACTGTAACTATCAAGTGATGGCCTCTGGAAAGTACTTACCATTATGACCTACATGGTTGCCACATTTAGAGAGTGAAATTTGATTGGGAAAAGTGCACAGTGAGCCCACACCTTTGCTGGGCAGCAAGAGAAGATCTGGGTGGGAAGGGCAGGTGAGGTGGAGTACAGCAGTAGAAGGCATTGTGAAAATAGCCTGTTACAGTCCCCATATCCCCAGACAGCCTCTGATGGAGTTATTGGAGTGAGTTTAAGAAGTCCTGCAGTCTTGGCTAGGAGGACGTGATGTGATGCCAGCTGTATGTTGCACTGATGGAAGCCTACAGAGGATGAATGGCAAGTGACTCCCAAACTGCACACCCTGTTGAGTGTGGTTCAACCCTCTGGTCACCCGACAGGCCTGAACTAAGCTTGTCTCCCTTGCACCACACCCTGCAATGAGGTACTCATCTTCTCAGGTGAACTTACTTCAGCAGCAAAGGATATTTTAACAGACTGACCACTCCCTCCCTCTCTATCACCTGATGAAGAAGGGATACTCTGAGAGATTGTGTTCTCTTTGACTTTTACTAGTATTCACGAATTTCGAGAGGTAAGGTAGTCTGCCTTACTTTAGCCCAGCCATGGGCGTCTTCAAGCTCTCATTCCTCAGTAATCTGAATGCTATCACATGCATGTGGAAGGGCACAATTTTGCTGGAGCTCTCACCACAAAGCAGCACCCATAGTTTCTAGTAGGGAAAGAAAGGAAGAGGTTACAGGATGAGAGCTGATAAGAATGGAGATAAATGGCAAATAATTTTCACGATTATGAATATATTGAAATATCTTAATATGTCTTGTCATTTTTGAATGATTTCTTCCAAAGACAGAAAAATCTACCTAAATGTTAGGATAATTCTATCTTGTTATATCAGAGAGCACTCACCCATTCTATGGGTGTTAAGTGCTCAGTCCTCACCTGCTGGTTTCCAGCTCCATATTAAACTGTTTTGAATTTGTTTGAAGTGTTGCATCATTCAGAGATTTATTGCATTTGGAACCATACTTATTGAATAAGTTATTCTCAGGGGGAAAAAATATTCCAGTGCTTTCAGATGAACCTTGTGACAAAACGTCTTTCTACATAATTGTTTCAAGCAGAGTTGTGTTTTTCTTTGCAGATCATTTCCCTGGGATCAGGCTATGACTCACTGTTCTTCAGACTGAAGCATGAGGGACTGCTGATAGACACTGTGATAGTTGAGGTAACTTTGAAGTCTTCCTTGATGAAAACAAACCATTTCTGTGCTTCTGTTGAGCATAGTATTTAGAGAATTGTTGGTCTCTTGTCTGGCATAGTGCAAGAATAAAATTTGTTTTGTTCAATGGAATTTCCTAGGTGATATCCTGAATCATATGACCATTAAGTATCTCCACATCAGTTTTCCAGTCTACTCTCCTCTGTCATGAGTCCATTGCTTTGACCTCCGGCATGTCATCTTTCCCTCCCCTGCAGTTTCCAGACCACTGGTTTGGGCAAGACTAGTGTCTCATGTGATGTGCATGAATGTTACTATGGCGTTGCTTCGCAAACGAAGATGGGTTGACGCTGCTGTCCACGTCCACCGCAGACACGTTGGTGGCTGTAGAGGCCAATGCGGGACAGGCAAGCCCCACCACAGTGGCCGCAGGGGAAGATCTGGTCAGGGTCCAGCATGATGCCCTGTCTGGTTTTTTTCCTCTGGCGCTTCTCCCTCAGTGTGTCCCTGGGGAAGCTCTCCAACACTGCCGTGGCTTCATTGATGGTGTGGCGCCAGTCTTCTCTGTCAGCAGCGACGAAGGTCCACTGTCGGGGATCGATGTTGCAGGAGATGAGGGCTTTCTTGAGAGAGTCTTTGTATATCTTTTTCGGGTACCTTTGTCATATCGACCAGTGGAAAGCTCACCAAATAGTGCTACTTTGGGCAGGCGGTGGTTTTCCATTCTGGAAACATGGCCTGCCCAGCGCAGCTGAGATCTCAAAAGCATGGTCTCTATGCTGAATGTGCACACGCAGACACACACACATGCATGCATGAACATAAGTGCTAACATCTCTACCATTCGTTATCATCCGGTAAGATGTCAACAGGACTAGTAAGACAGAATACAGTTGTAGGGATGTCAAGAAAAACTGCTTAAAAGGACCAATGTCATGGAATGTTTTCTCGTTGAATATTTACTCTAACAAGTTAAAGCAGATTTAGTGGTACAGTAGAGTCCATCTATATGTCGGCATGCATATATATCGGAGTCCGCTTATATGTCGGGAGACCCCCTTGGACGGAATCCGTCCCTTCTTTGTATGACTAAAAACTCAGGAAGCAAGATGTTGGGTCTGATGACGGCAAGCACGCTTATAATTTATATGGCAGGTCAGCTGAGACCAAGTGACTACTTTGACATCTAATCTACCCGCCACAGTGAGTGCAGCAACGTCGCGAGAGGGTGAGAGAAGTGTTCACAGGCTAGACTCTCTCACTCTCACAAGTGTAAGACAGTCATTCCTTGCTCAAACTCTGCCAACATGGCCACACCAAAGAAAAGGATCAACCTCTCTGTAGCTGACAAGTTGAAAATGCTTGACAGAATAAAGTCCGGAGAACCAAGACAAAAACTTGTTGCAGAGATGGGGATTTCGATGAGAACACTCGAGAGGATCATAGCAAATGAAGCGGAAACTCTCATCGAGGAAGGCTTGCTTCTCTCAACTGCCACAGCGACAGACGTCAGTTCAAAGGTCTGACGCAATCCAGTTCGTTTCCAAGAGTTGGCGACTGGTGCAGCCTGCCACATCAGCAACTGCTTCAGGAAGGCTGGGTTTCAAAAGACTAGTGAAACCACAGACACAGCAGAGACAGAGACAGACGAGACCGAAGAAGAAGAAGCTGAATCTTTTCTTGCCATGCAGGGGGAAGCAGACACGGTATGCAGAGGTGGCGAAGTGACGGAAGAAGAGATTGTTGAGGCAGTGCAAGAGAAGAAAAGGCAGAAGTTGGATGGAGGAGAGTGTGCGGTTGATGAAGAGGAAGGACAAGAAGAATAAGAAGAGGAGGAGGATGACTGACATGTGTCCGCTGCCGACGCAAAAAAAAACTAGCTACCCTTTGTCGATTTGCCACTGCTAGCGGTTTCCCCCCAGAAACACTACAGAAACTTGATGATGTTAGCGTTGCAGTTCAGAAAGCAGCACTCGCTTCAATGGTGCAGCCAGACATCACCCGCTTCTTTCACTCTCAGCCCACCTGTTCCACCTCACGTTAATCTTGAATTTTGGTTTCTCATCATTTTTCTTTCTTTTTCCTGTTAGTTTTGTCTCTGATTGACCTGTTATTTTCAGTCTTTTGTCATTCATGTTGTTGTTTTGTCACAAGATGAGAGTGATACACGTATACATAATTGTACATGCATGATTGTGTGATTGAGTTATGACGGAGTTGCTTCCCTTGACCCTGACACACACCCCCCTCCCCCAACTTCACGTATATGTCGGGTCCGCTTATATGTCGGGTCAAACGGCTGGACAAACACCCGTCATATATCCGGACTCCACTGTAGTACTAGTAGTCAGTGGTGTTGTCTTTTTTTCAGATGGACTTCCCTGACTTGGTGCAAAAGAAGCTGCAGATAATCCAGAGCAAGCCAGAACTGTTGCAGCTGCTGAGCCCAGGGACTGACTTTGCTCCCAGCACTCCTCACTTGGGTAGGCTGACCTGTGCTGACTGCATCGTGAAGTATTCCTCTGGTAATATCTTGGCATATTGCACTGGAGTGGAATGATGAGGGAAAAGAGGAAGATAGCATGACAATACGACTCCTGCTTCATGGTCTTGTCTACCTCTTGTTTGTCCTTCTCCTGGTCCTGCTCCTCCTCTTTTTTTACCTGGTCTTCCTTGTCCTCCTGATCCTCCTCCTGGTCCTCCATGTCCTTCTGATTTTCTCCTCGTTCTCTTACTCCTCACTGTTCTCCTTGATTTCCTCATTCATGCCCTTGTCCTCCTTATCCTTGCCCTGGTCCTCTTTGTCCTACTCATAATCCTTGTCCTCATCGTTGTCCTCTTTCTCCTCGTCTTTATCCTTCTTGTCCTCCTCATCTTCCTTGTCGTCCTTCTGCTCTTTGTCCTCCTTGTTCTCCTGCTTATCCTAGTCCTTGTCCTCCCGGAGTGCCGTACCTGCCAGTGCAGGCCCGCCATGCGGCATGTTGGGTGGAGTGCCCTCGACTTGCTCATCTACGGAGTGGGTCGAGCAGTCTGTCAGACATTTAAAAAAATCCTCTTGCTGTGATAACCTTTTGGATAGATTCTGAGTATTATTCATTTATTCTCGTCTATGAGTCGTACTATGTCTTCATTGTTTTCGATATTTCTCCACTTACCTCCTCTGGGGTAATCTTTTAATTGCACATTTTTATACAGTGGAAGTATGTTGTAGCCTTGAATGGCCTTCAAGGCTGATGAGCCCTTGGGCTCCATCCATCCATCCCTAAGTGCTTTGTCAGTGAGGAGAGAAATCGAGATGTGAAATTTTGCCCTGTCGCCCTTTATGCTTTTTAATGTTTGAAGGTTCTCCACAGCCTTTGCTGGCTGATGGGCAGTGGGACTCAATTTAATGGATTTTGTCACTAGTTCTAATGACTTGGTGGAGGTGGGTGTTTCTAAACGTTGTGGCCTTATATAGCCTACAAGGCTGATAGGCCCTTAAACTCCATCCATCCATCCATCCATCCATCCATCCATCCATCCATCCATCCATCCATCCATCCATCCATCCATCCATCCATCCATCCATCATCCATCATCATCCATCCATCCATCCATCCATCCATCCATCCATCCATCCATCCATCCATCCATCCATCCATCCATCCATCCATCCATCCATCCATCCATCCATCCATCCTTGTCCTCCTCCTCCTCCTCCTCCTCCTCCTCCTCCTCCTCCTCCTCCTCCTCCTCCTCCTCCTCCTCCTCCTCCTCCTCCTCCTCCTCCTCCTCCTCCTCCTCCTCCTCCTCCTCCTCCTCCTCCTCCCACCTTGCTGCTCCTCCTGCTTCCTCCTCCTCTTTGTCCTCCTTGTTTACATGCTTCATTTTCACCTGCTGCTGCTGGTGTTGATGATGAGGATGATAATGATGATTAATAATAATAATATAATATAGTTTATTCATACGCACATACCTTCCCTTGACAGGCAAGCTCATGGCGTTTACAATTTAAAGAATCAACACTCATACAACCGCTCAACACAACATTCCTTCAAAAACTGACAGGTTATACATATAAACAAAACATAAAAACTAAGATTCAATAGAACAAGCTATACAATATACAGAGTACTTGTAGGCTAGGTCAAGTAAGGTGAAGAGCTTAGCGGGAAAGGCAGATCGTAAGAGGTGGGTCTTTAGAGCACTTTTGAACTGGGACAGAGTGTCAGAATGATGGACTGAGAGAGGGAGACTATTTCAGGTTACAGGTCCAATATAGGAGAAGGCACGCTGTCCTTGAGTTTTCTTGTTACGGTGGGGGGCCTTAAGCATTCTAGAGTCAGCAGCTGAGCGTAGAGATCTGGAGGGCATGTAGACTGTAAGAATTTCTATAAGAGTGTGTGGTGCGGTGTTGTTGATGGCCTTGAAGCACAAAGTAGCAAGTTTATAATCTATTCTCTGAGAGATGGGGAGCCAGTGAAGTGTATGTAGGAGTGGAGAGACATGGGTACGCTTGGGACATAAAAAAACTAGCCTAGCAGCACAATTCTGAACTTTCTGGAGTTTGTTAAGCAGTGTCAGGGATGCCAGCGAGAAGAGAGTTTCCATAGTCGAGACGAGACAGAACAAGTGATGTGATGAGCGTTTTGGTGGCCTGCTGAGAAAGATAATGACGAATGGTACTAATTTTCCTTAACTCGTAATATGCTAACTGACAGACTTTGTTTACATGAGCTCTCATTGACAGATCATCATCAAACATGATGCCTAAATTTCTAACAGACTGAGAGAAGACGATGTCACTGTGACCAATGGTTAGTTTGAGGGCCTGATCCGATTTGCCTCGGCCGCCACCCACCAGGAGTGCTTCAGTTTTTGAGTCATTGGGTGGGTCAATGGATGGGATGAGGGTTCTCTGTGATTGACCTTGCCAACTTTGCATTTGTTACATTTGGGACATTCAGAAGCTCACAGGAATGTGCCCTTACAAAACAATAAGAAAATCTTGTATCTATATACAATCAATTGCAAAACTCTGTTGATGTGAAGTTTTCTATGAAAAAATGTTGAGGTGTTTCACTGTTATGAACAGCAGAAAACAAATATAGGAAGTTCTCAATACATATACAGAGCCAGACACCCTGCAAGTACCCTGGGACAATTTTTAGTACGATTGAGTATAACATGCAGGTAGAATCATTTGATGCACCCCTCATCACCGCTGAGTTCAAGATGACCTACAGTTCGCTGAGCGGTAGGCGAGCCCCAAATGTGCACTCTTGAACAACTCGTCATGACCGAGTGGTTGCCAAGATGGCTTCCGTGATGCCTTCTCATCGTCGCGGATTGTGCTTCTCAACCAAATCAAAGATTATAGGTTATACAAAGATAGCTCATGCCGAGCTTTTGCTCTATAAAGTTACAAGACGCTGCACCTAGTGGCGAGAGTAGGGGTGAATCAAGGAAAGTGTACTCACACCGCTTAGTGACAAGACGGCGAAGAAAGCTGCCTGCTGATTGGAGGATTCTATTCAGGGAACCAATCAGAGGACTGCTTTCATGTAGATATGGCATATATGTCTACGCTTTGGACAATTCAATGGCGGCAGCTCTCTCCAGTTCGCGCAGAAAAAGCTATTTTTTGGGATACTAGAAACCCATCCGAAAAAAATGTAAGCCATGAACAGCATTAATTTATCAAAGCTGTATGTTGAATGCATCAAAAGGTATTGAAAGGTCCTACTTTTTAACAATCGAAATGCAGGTCACAGGGCAACGCTTGATTGTAACTATAAATCTTTGCGGAAGCAGCAACTGAATTCACTTAATCGAATGATTTTCTGGCCGCAAATCACCTTCTTGAGATATGTATTGCTTTGCATTTCCTAAAGATATTCCACAGGGGTGTATACGTTGATAAACAAGCTTGCATTCTTAGATAATAATGAAAAATAGATCGTTCCCATTCAAACCATACCATGTAGATCTAGGTCGAGTTGGATTTCACAACGCCTGCTACAAAAAACAAAGCCAAAACAAAGTCGCTAAGAGGTGTGATTAACTTTCCTTGATTCACCAATAGTTCTAGCCGCTTGGGGCGCAACGTGTCTCGATCCTCACAACAATGAGCTAATGAACTATCTTTGTGTAACCTATAATCTTTGACCAAATGAGTAAACCAGCAGCTGCAGACTGCTCGTTTCTTGTGGAAGCTGACAAAATACATTAAGCTGCAGCTGTGCATGAAGGCTCGGCATAGCTCAAATTGAAATTTGTCAAAACGACAGTGCTGACGGTGTAAGCAAGAATATCTCGATCACATCAAGGGAGGTTACATTAAAAAGGGCTAATGTAAGATATAAGAGTTGCCTCCCTTGAAATGTTGTAGACGTCATTCGTAGTATTGTTTGCTCACATCTTGCCCGGTAATTATTTCAAAGCAGTTATTCTTTAAAAGAGATAAGAACAATATCAGCCTAACTTCTTGTAACTTCTCGCATAGGCTGGGTAATAATCATAGGTTGAAATGCGTGCCACAATGCATATTTGTGATGGCGACTTTCTTCCTTTCCCCGAAGGCAGCCATTTTGGTCATACAGGTGCAGCGTTGCCGCAGTGGGCTATCTAACGGTCGATAATGGTAGCATGTACAAGTCATTCAAGAGTCGACCGCTATTGCCCGGTCAATAACGGTAGGCCTCTTGAACAGCCTGCAGGTGTGGCTGCATGCTGTTATGTTTTATGCAGTGTCAATCTTTCATTCATTCTTCCATCCAGCCATCCATCCATCCATCCATCCATCCATCCATCCATCCATCCATTCATCCATCCATCTATTTCACAGCTTTGGACTCCGTGGATTTGAAGATGGTAGGCATGGACATTTGCCGAGTGTCGGAGCTGGATTCGGTGCTGGCTGCTTGCCAAGTCAGCTTCCGCGTGCCCACGTTTTTCATCTCCGAAGTGGTCCTCACCTACATCAACAAGACTAGGTGAGCAGCAGTGGAGCTTTCTGTGATTGCCATTTAGGATGCAAGAGAAACGGTGTACAAAGGTTGCAGAGTTGTGGAGGGTGCAGCAGAGACTTCCACACCAGAATGAGACTCCCTAGCCACTCCACTTGCCATCTCTAAGTTCTCTTACCCACCCATGGGGTGCCATTGTCTTTCAAGACACTTGCCCATTGCTACTGCTACAACTTTTCTCACTGCTCCTATGGCGGCTAGAGTACTTAACACTTTACCACATTAGGCTTGCTCAGGAGGCGTAGCGCTGTGAAGTGCTGCACAGCGCTGCACATGTTTCACTCCTGAACAGCAATTTTGGGGCGTGATTCACTCAGCTGTGCAGCACTGTGCATCACAGAAAAGCACGCATCTGAGGTGATTCACATGAATTTCAAAAATTTCGTCTTCGATCCCACACTTGCTGTTGATGCGTAAAATAACCCTTAGAAACATCATTTTGGGGCTGGAACGAGCTCTATTAGCCCCAAGCGCTCTGTATGTGCGAGTAATGGCAAGTGAGAATGACACAGTAGTGGACTTTATTCATGCAGAATACATTTAAACGTGCATAAAGGATGTCTGTGGCAAAGAAAACACTTCTTAGCGTCTTGCAACGCAACATGCGGCACAGAAGATTTACCTCCCTTTAACAAGTGAAGCGCTGCACTAAATCTGTAGGCGTTCACGAGAGGCAAAGAGCGCTCAATTGCCAACATTAAACGCTCATGAAGTGCTTCATACTCCTGAACAAGCCTATAGTATTTGGGTCTGCATGGTCTGTCAGCATTTCTTACAAAATTATGTGAATATTTGAATACAGATGAACCCTCTGTCCTGCCCACCCAGATAATTGCCTATCCCACTTTATTGCCCCATCTTTTTTTAACATGAATTTTGAAATTCATATGTTTCATACTGGTATGGTTTATTTGCATCATTGTCTGTTTTTGAAGAAAGTGGATGGTGGGCATTAAAGTGGGAACATCTGTATAACTGAATATGCCAGCCAGGGGTTCCAACAGATGAGGGAGGATTTGATCAGCCGGGTTGTGCTAATAAAAACTGGTGCTTGGGCCATTTGAAAAGCTATGTGTATTTTGAACTATCTGTGTGGATTGTTATTGCGAATGTATGAGGCTGGATGTTTGACCTTTGGCTGTAGACCAAGGGTGTGTTGCCTACGCTAGGTACCTTTTTGAGGGCATGCTGAAGGTGAGGCAAGCATAAGAAGACGTCAAAGACATGGCCGATCATCAATTGGCAAGTCGTAGGTCCAAGAGAAAATGGCTGCATCCTGGCGTGTGAGTCTGTGAAGAATTTGCCAATAGATGAAATAACTGATGATACAGACATCACAGCAGTTTTTCACTTGATCGAACACACCATGGTGACATGGTGAATGGCATGGGAACTTTGTCAAAGAAAGGAAAGCAACCCGGGCTTCATTGTAGTCAGTTTTGTCACAAATGTTGTGCCTCATACAAGTTAGATCAATTCCAGGGGCATAATTCAGAGAGTGGACATGTACAGTGCTTCGTGTGCAAAGGATAGGAAAAATTTTGACTTTGTTTGTCCAGAAATAACCTATACACATACTCCTCAATATGTACAAAAGAACACCCGAACAGCAAATACTTCCATGTACGTACACATTTCCATTCTTGGACAGTGAGAAGCACATTACAGGCACTGCCGTCTATGAAGGGCTACCCTATTGGCATGGTCTCTGCCATTTTGAGTCCCCCTGCGGGTTCGGGGTAAGAATTGACCCACTGCCACTCCCTACAAAATTCGTTAGAGGCGAATAACTAAGGACACCGTGACTGGATTACGTTTACTCTAAACTGTTCTTGTGATTTTCGTGCTTAATGGCCTTAAATAGCCTATAAAGGCTGATAGACCGTAAAACACTATCCATCCATCCATTCACCATTTTGTGTCATTCAGGGCCTCTGCGGCTAGACACGGTAAGGTACTCCCGGAGTTACCTTGGCCACTCTCCTTCACAGCGAGTGCCTCCTTGTGAACAAGATGCTGTAGGCAACACCCTCGCCTCACGTTTCCTGCGAGACTCATGCAGAGTACTTGATTAGGCAACAACCCCCAGCTTTGTTTGCTATTCAAGGGTTTGATCATCTTGATAATTATTGCTGCTCTGTCATTTCAGCACTGAGCAGATTCTCAAGTGGGCTCCATCTCGTTTCAAAGATGCATCTTTTTGCCTGTACGAACAGGTGAGGATTACCCATTAAGGGGAGTTCTGGTTGTAAATTAGGCAAGTTCATCAAATGTTTCCTTTTAATTATAAAAAACTTACATATTGATGTCAACCTGACCTACAGTAGACCCAAAATGGCTACCATGCAGACATTATATGAAGAAATTCAAATAACTCATAGCCAACGCAGGCCAATCAGGCTCATTACGCACGATTTTTGCCTCTTTTCCAAAATATGCCCCCCCCCAAAAGTATTTTACCTGGAGACAAACAGTTTGCATCACTTGAAAGGTCAACATCAGCTCTCTCCGAGTCAAGTAAATTCTAGTTAAAATGAAAAGACAACAAATCATGCAAATACAGAACACAGCCAATGTAATTTTCATGATCAGCAGTTTTTGTTTCACCTTATTTACATTAATTTTTTCTGATTTCAAGTGATGGAGGCTGTTTAGTAGGATAAGATGACAGGAAAAAACCCATTTAAATGACTGCTAATGAAGAAAATTCAAGAAAAGTGTCTACTTTTACACTACAGCATGAACTACAAGAACTAAACCACTAGTTGAGAAGGTGTAAACAAGCTGTGTCGGGTATAAGTTTATTGGACCTTGACCAGCAATTTCTGGTCGAATTTGCAAGGGAAGTGACTCCAGCATAGCTGAATGATTTATCTAGCTATTCCAGGTAGAGTTATCTCCTTTGGACCAGTAGTTTTCATACAGTAAATTTTCAGTTGCGCCGCACGTCATGAGGGAACACCAAGGCGCCGCAACTACGTCTTGTGGTGCCGCAACTACGTCTTGTGGCGCGGGTGAAATGAGTTAAAGAAGTCTCCACAAGTAGATTTGCAAAATAAAATAAAAGAATGTTCCTCGGGCACTGTAAAAGTATTGTCTTTATTTGAACCAAACAGTCTTGAGAAGTTCCAAAACCTAAACTTTGTGGGAAGTAACCTTGTGGTATTTTTCTAGTCTAAGAAAATGTGAATGATTTTGATTTTTTTTAAATATAAGATGGGAGTGGGGTGTCGGGATTTGGGATTATAACTGGGATTGTTCTTGAATAAAATGTTCAGATTTTGTCAAAACACAACAGATAATAGTAATGCCTTCAACTGTTTCATGTGTGCATATGTTCCTATACACTTTTCTTTGGGGGGATGGTATATTTCATTGCAGTCTTACACACTTTTGTCCCTGTGAGAGGGGAAGGGAGGATGCTTTTAAGAAAGTTTTACAAAGGTTAGGCAAACAAAAAAATGCATTTATTCAAAAATGACCCAGCATACTAAATTGACTCCTTGGCACCACTTTTGAGAGTTTCCTCTGATTTTAAGCACCAGGTCTGATAAAGGAGTCTTGGATCTTGTTTTGAGTTGCTGTATCAACATCTTTTCTAATGCAATTCTAAACACTGATATTTCAAGCTAGGTCTGGGAAATGACACTTGAGGTGTTATGCTTAAAATCAGCATATGCTGTCAGATTTGATGATAATAATCACAGAAGGAAAGGAATGCTAAGTAAGCAGAAATAAAATGTGATTGTTTGCAACTCCCCTTGGATGTGATTTCTAGTTCATATTTCATTGTTTCTTGCATTCCTCTCTTCCAGATCAATCCCACTGACGCCTTTGGGCAAATCATGTAAGTGCTGACTTGATTGCATGCAGTCAGTTAATGTAGAATGTCTCAAAGTGTGCTATAGTCCATTCTTTCCCAACATTCCCATGCTGCCTCTTACCTAATGGTGTGGACTGGTTCTTTAGCTTTCCCACCCAAACTCATCATACACATTTTATCGACCATAGAGCAGGCAGCCCTGCCCCAGGCCAAAGGTCATCACTTGACAGGAATGTAGACTGAGGAGGGAAACATGAGAGAAAGCAGCTGAGGGTTAACAGCTCGGCTCTTATTGGAAAGACAGCAAGGAATGGAAAGAGGCTAAAACAAGGAATGGAAAGAAGCTACAGCAAGGAATGGAAAGAGGCTACAACAAGGAATGGAAAGAGTCTACGGCAAGGAATGGAAATAGGCTATGTAGGACATTATGTATTAACCCTCGGAGTGCCACAGTCAGAAAATGCAGACAGCGATGGTGGACAGCCACAGTCCGATTTAATGCCACTGGGCTCCTGCTCTGTGTCTTAAACTTTCACTAACTCACTTTCTACTATTGGTTAGAGCCTATTTCTGCTGAAATGATCGTTATCGGCAACATTTTCTGACACTGTACCTGAGGTACTCTGTCCGATCGGACATTGGCGCTGCTGAAATGGTCGAAGTCGGAAACATTCGGAACGTTGTTTAGCTTAGGATTACACCCGAATCACGTGGACCGTTAAGGTGCATGGAGTACAGTACCGCCGAGCAAAACGTTTGTCACAAAATGCAGATTTATTAATGCTGCCTAATCTTAGCATAACTCCCCAGGCGTGCGAAGTCAGTCAGGCGGAGTGGTGGCTGCGGTCTCGTTCTCATTCAAATGGCGAGATTTCAAACTGAGGTACTCTGTCCGATGGGACAGAGTACCTCAGGTACTTTGTCTGATCGGACAGAGTACCTCAGGTACTTTGTCTGATCGGACAGAGTACCTCAGGTACTTTGTCTGACCGGACAGAGTACCTCAGGTACAGTGTCCGGAAATGTTGCCGATAACGACCATTTCAGCCCTATTTCTATCAACCAATGAAAGCACAGCATACATCAGAGCAGGTCTGCCATGAGTGCCAGTGCACTGGGAGTGTGCTTCTTTTTGGGTTATCATAGCACTCCGAGGGTTGAAGATAGAAACCTCTATTTCATATTATTAGAGTGTTATGAGAGAAGTGTTCTTGTGAACTGGGATATCATGAGCTAAATAATTTACCAGTTGCCTTGTTATTTGTATTTTGTTAAGCCCTGTTGAAACTTTTCTGATGTGATGAACATGGTTAGTGCATTATATTGGCTTTTCAGGGTGAGGCACTTTGAGAAGATTGGGTCTCCTTTGAAGTGCATCCTTGACTTTCCTACAGAAGAAGCTCAGAGAGAGCGTTTCCTGGCCTTGGTAAAACAAACAAGAATTTCAGCAATGAAGCACACATGTTCATGCATTGCCCATCTGTCTGTGACAGGAATTCTTTGTTCTTTTTTTTACTGAACTTACAGCCAATACATGTAGTCTACACTCACAACTTCCATCACTGCCACTTGTTGCAAGCTGTACATGTATTGGGTATGTATGCCACAGTGTCAGAGGTTGTTAGGGTATGGTATGGAAAGCCAATGGGAAAACTGAAATGTTGTTGTTGGGTTGTTGTTATTATTGTGGGGGGAGGGATGCGTGTGCATGTGTGTGTGTGTGTGTGTGGAGGGGGGGGGGGGGGCGTGGTTTCATAATGATATAGTCACAGCCCAGAAGTCTTGATGAGCAGTTGTGACCACACACAACAGACCAGGCTGAAGGTGCCTAAACGGTTATTGAGCTAATGCCTAGCAAACTTGTCAGGGATATATGTTTCACATACATGTAAGTTTCTTAGCTTTACACATTATCGTTGTGATATTTCTTCTCGAATTTGTAGTAAAGACTGAATAATTTTGTGGTGGAAATCAGAATAATTTCATTTTGTCACTTATGATATTTTAGCTTAGTCTGCTTGTGCAAGGTCACACATTTGCCAGTCAACTTCCAGCCTTTCATGCTTAGCTTGCTCACTGGCTGTGTGAGCTCCACCGTTCACAGCCAGAAAGAACTGCTTTGTGCAAACATAGAATTCCTCAAGGCTCTGCCATGATTTCCAGAGCTGCATTTATAGTGCTGCAGCTTGCTTCAAAAACAGCGAAACTTCAAGCATGCAGTGGAACAATTAGGAAATTTTTCTATGTTATGGTTTAGACATAAGATTCATACATTGTTGTGATCAAGAAATTTTCTCATGAAGTTCATCTCTCCTCTTTTCTGCATTTTGAGTTTATTCATGAGTGTTGACTTCAAGAATTTCTCCCGCAAGCCCATGATTTTGGTTTTTGATTTTTATTATCTTCTTCCCTACTATGCTCTGCTTGTCAATCAATCCAACCACCTTCCCACTTATTCGTCTGTCCGTCCATCCATCCATCTGTCCATCCATCCATTCATCCACCCACCCATATAACCATTTGTCCAACCTCCGTTTCCTTTTGTCTCTACTTCTCATTGTCTTCCTCTCAGTCACCTTTTGAGGTTGTGTGTTTTGTGTGGACATCTCTCAATTTAGTTATGAAAGGCAAGTATGTGACAGGCACAGATATTGTTCAAAGCTGGTTCTCAGAGGAAAAAAATATTCACCCGCACGTAATCCTTTCTGTCAGGAGCAAGAATTTGGAATAGCTGACATACTGTTCAAAATACTAACTGCATACTCAGCTTACACATTATTTTTTCTTTTTCTTCCTTTATTTGCAGTGTGTTGCATCTGTTGCAGGCATCTTTTGTCAGAATCTCTTCCAGTGATGGGCCACACTAGTGGACTCGTCCGAGGAAAGGGATGCGATGTTGGTCATTTAATTCACAGTGACTCCCACACAGAATGACAACCAAATTATTATGTTCTTGCTAGCTCACATATGCAATCTTGGACGGCGATTCCACCCACAGAATGACAACAAGGTGTGATTAATTGACAAACTGGTGTACACAATATGCTTTCAGCTGAATTGGATTATGATGAATATCATATTTGTAGCAGTTGTCAAGGTGATTCGGTTCTGTTTCGAGCATATATGCAGCCAATCAGATGCTGTGGCTGGCTAGCGAAGCAGGGTCTGCTCTCCTTTCCTCAGGTGAGTCTACTTGTGTGGCCCATCAGTGGAAGGGATTCCCTTTTGTCAACCTTTTTTGACTCACATGCGAAGCAAAAGTGAGTCTATGTACTCAGCCGTTTCGTCCGTCCATCCGTCCGTCCGTCCGTCCGGGCGTAAAAAACTTAAACGTTGGATTTTTCTCGGAGACTATTAAGTCTATCAACACCAAATGTGGCATGATGGTGTATGATGACAAGGCCTCAAAAAACATACATAGTGACTTGACCTTGCTTCAAGGTCAAGGTCACAGGAGCCATAAATGTGGTCTCAAAAACAGTCATTTTTCACATTTTCCCAATTTTCTCCCACGTTATTGAGAATGGCGACCTTAGCTACAAGTGGTATATAGGTCAAAGCAAGCCCTATCTTTTGATACCAGTTTGGTTGACCTTGCTTCAAGGTCAAGGTCACAGGAGCTCTTCAAAGTTGGATTGTATACATATTTTGAAGTGACCTTGACCCTGAACTATGGAAGATAACTGTTTCAAACTTAATAATTATGAGGGGCACATGTTATACTTTCATCATGAGACACATTTGTTCACATATCATCAAGGTCAAGGTCACTTTGACCCTTATGAAATGTGACCAAAATGGGGTAGTGAACCACTAAAAGTGACTATATCTCATGGTAGAAAGTGCCAATAAGCACCATTGTGCTTCCTATGTCTTGAATTAACAGCTTTGTGTTGCATGACCTTGGATGACCTTGACCTTGGGTCAAGGTCACATGTATTTTGGTAGGAAAAATGTGTAAAGCATTTCTTTGTGTATGATGTCATTGGTAGGTTTAGTTCTTTGACCTTGACCTTGAAGGTCACCTGAAGGTCAAGGTCATATAAAGGTCAAGCATGTGAGTCGTATGGGCTTTGCCCTTCTTGTTTGATAAGGATATTAGGCCTGGGATTGATGAGATTCAAATCTGGCCCATGCATTTGTTATTTTGAATAGTGCATTGACAAGTATTGTGATGACTTTTCTTTTGAAGGGGTGGAAACAGTGTGAGACCTATGACTTGAATCGCATCTACAGCTACGCCCTGCCCACAGAAGAGAGGGAGAGGGTGGAGGGCCTGGAGCCCTTTGACGAGTTTGAGGAGTGGCACAGCAAGTGTGCTCACTACATACTGCTCCTGGCCCACTCCCGCCGTCAGCCCTGCCTCTTCCAAGCCCCCACCCCCTGTAAGCTTCATAAGTTCATTGCATTTCAGTTACAGCAGAAATTGTGAGATGCATGTTATTATCGTCGTCGTCATTCCGTCTTTGGGAGCAAAGATGTCCATGTCACGACTCAGTTTATTATTTTAATTTTACGCAAAGATTAAAGAGAAGGTCTGTCATGGCTCATGGGTGGCGTGACTTTTAGTCCACTTCATGTTGTTTTTTTAGTATGGCATTATACACCAATAAGCGTTATGCAGCGTCAGCGCTTGCTGTTAGAGGCGTTTTTGCATGTGCTTTTCCACCTTGGTGCTGCTTGTCCCCTGTTGCACGGTATTTACGGGTTCTGGCGCAGGGAATTTATTATATAAAGACCGGTTTTTATTTCGCAAAGGAGGAAGAAAAGTGATTATAAGAACTTTTAAATTCTATTGGCCCGCTGTGCGGAAGTTTTAATTTGTGATAATTGTTTATGTTTCGTTTTCATTTGTATGTTCATTTATTGAGAGTAAGGTTGTCTGTAATAAGTTAGTTGTTTTGATGTTAAATTCTGTTTGTGACATGTTTGTCTTTAAATGTGATTAGTGATTGAGGAGGGAATTTCCCTTTTTTTTTTTAACTGTCTGGTTGGTGGTCGAGCCACATACCACCTACCTCAACCGCGACAGTCCAAGGCTTCAACAGTTGTTGATATGGATGCGAAATTGCCTGATGAGGCCAATCCTCACTTGGAGATGTTTGTTGCTGTGTGGACAGGGGATCATGAAGAGCTGACCGGGAGGGGAGCTGGTGTCTGCCCTGTTTTTTCTTTGGAGATGTTTGCGCTCCACTTTGCAGATGCATTGTGCTTTGGACACAGCCACTCTGTTTCTGCTCCACGTGCCCCATGCAGTGTGGTCTTTTGTTTTGTCTCCTAGGTGTCTAGGCTGAATGGGCAATGCTTCAGAGTGGATTTGACTTGGGTTATCATAGACTGACATACAGCCTGTGCTGCACCACTACTTCATTCCTCAGCCAGTATCTTGAAGATCAAACTGTGGAAGACATCAAGCCCATCAGGGCAGCATGTGTTTCCTGCAAACCCAAAGGGAAGCAGTCTCTGCACCACTTTACAGCTTCTCTATTACCACATCTGATTGTCTAGCCCCTGCACCCATACTTTGAAGTAACCCAACTGTGAACCTGCAGATAATAATTAAATCTTTATATATAAATTATGAATTTATAAATGAATACTAAACTAATAAATATTATGAATCAAGAATGAGGTACAATACAAATTATTATCTTGATGAAACATTTTATTTTTCATAAAAAGACCATATTGGCTATTGCCTGTAAAAATGGTGAGTGGATGCTAGATACTGCTTTTTCAATTTGATTGGTCGATACGTGTAGTAATGTTTCTTGGAGATGGATATGGCGTTCAATGATCAGTTTGTTGTTGCTCGAGAGTTGGGCATGATATTCCAGGATAGTTGCAATGCACTGTTGGATCTGAGTGATTGGAGCCTGCCCCAATTCCCCCTCATAGCTTCTTTGACTACTTGGACTGCCCCTGCCTGAGCTACTGGAGCAGTCCCTGAAAGCCCAGCAGCTAGAGGTTCCAGCTATTGAGGGGAGCATCGAGTCGCTCACGCCATACGTTACAATGGATCTTTGACCAAAAAAATTCATTAAATGAGTTCTGAAAATGTAGAAATGGATCTGGTGTGAAAAATCTATTGCTAGCAAATTTTTTTTGGAGGTGGTCACATGACAGAGAGTCTTGAACAAGAGCGTTCACTGTGGTGCCTGTATACCACACCATTCACTGTGGTGCCTGTATACCACACGATTCACTGTGGTGCCTGTATACCACACGATTCACTGTGGTGCCTGTATACCACATGATTCACTGTGGTGCCTGTATACCACACCATTCACTGTGGTGCCTGTATACCACATGATTCACTGTGGTGCCTGTATACCACACACTTCACTGTGGTGCCTGTATACCACATGATTCACTGTGGTGCCTGTATACCACATGATTCACTGTGGTGCCTGTATACCACACCATTCACTGTGGTGCCTGTATACCACACCATTCACTGTGGTGCCTGTATACCACATGATTCACTGTGGTGCCTGCATACCACACCATTCACTGTGGTGCCTGTATACCACACCATTCACTGTGGTGCCTGTATACCACACCATTCACTGTGGTGCCTGTATACCACACGATTCACTGTGGTGCCTGTATACCACACCATTCACTGTGGTGCCTGTATACCACATGATTCACTGTGGTGCCTGTATACCACACCATTCACTGTGGTGCCTGTATACCACACGATTCACTGTGGTGCCTGTATACCACACCATTCACTGTGGTGCCTGTATACCACACCATTCACTGTGGTGCCTGTATACCACATGATTCACTGTGGTGCCTGTATACCACACAATTCACTGTGGTGCCTGTACACCACACAATTCACTGTGGTGCCTGTATACCACACAATTCACTGTGGTGCCTGTATACCACACAATTCACTGTGGTGCCTGTATACTACACAATTCACTGTGGTGCCTGCATACCACACCATTCACTGTGGTGCCTGTATACCACACCATTCACTGTGGTGCCTGTATACCACATGATTCACTGTGGTGCCTGTATACCACACGATTCACTGTGGTGCCTGTATACCACACCATTCACTGTGGTGCCTGTATACCACACGATTCACTGTGGTGCCTGTATACCACACCATTCACTGTGGTGCCTGTATACCACACCATTCACTGTGGTGCCTGTATACTACACGATTCACTGTGGTGCCTGTATACCACACCATTCATTGTGTATGTATGTATGTATAATGTATTTATATTGCGCGCACTTCCAGCCCAAAGGCTGCTCAGTGGCGCATGCACACTCAAAAAAAAAAAATGTCACAAATTTTCCATAGTTCGAGGATGTCTCTAGTAGGGATCGACTAGGATCCCCTAGTCAGCAAGACGCGCTTGGCGGAAAAGGCACGTCTTGAGGCTTCCTCTGAAGTTCTTCTGCTTTGGCTCCAGACGCAACGCCTCTGGCAGTTGATTCCATAGGACTGGTGCAGCAGAGCGGAAAGCTCGATCCCCCGACGAAGACCTTGTCGGTGGCACCCTGAGGAGATGAGAAGCACCAGACCTCAGATTTCTAGGGGGGCAGTGTCGGGAGAGCAGCTGCTGCAGGTACAATGGGGCGGTAGGAATGGTCTGGCAGCACTCGAAGGTTTTAGTGAGGATCTTGAAGGCTATACGCTGCCGAACAGGAAGCCAGTGAAGTTTGTGGAGCAGTGGTGTCATTCGACAGTCCTTCCTGCCTCCAAGGATGAGGCGCGCTGCTCTGTTCTGGATGACCTGGAGTCGATCCAGGTGTTTTGATGGAATGCCGTACAATACAGCATTCCCGTAGTCAAGCCTGGATAGGACCAGACTGGTGACAAGAGTCTTGATGACAGGCTGCGTCAGGTATTTCCTAATCTTGCTGATGTTTAGCAGATGGAAATTGCATGTCTGGCACACATGTGTAATATGGCAGGAGAAGTCCATCTCGGAGTTAAACACGACTCCGAGATTGCGGGCTAATTTTGTTGGAGTGACAATGCTGTCACCTATCCGCAGACTGACCTGATCCATTTTCTGAAGTTGTTGCCGGGTTCCCAAAATGAGGAACTCTGTCTTGTCATCATTCAGCTTCAGCAGATTCGATGACATCCACTCCCTGATGTCAGTGACACACTTGTGCAGTCGCTGCACTGATGTTGCAATTTGGTCATGGTTTGCACTGACGTAGAGTTGGTTGTCGTCAGAGTACATGTGGAACGGGATCTCATGTTTTCTCATGATATCTGCAACAGGCAGGATGTAAATGGTGAAGAGCAGCGGTCCGAGGACGGAGCCCTGTGGTACGCCGCACTCCAGGATCCCCGGTGATGACGTGGCGTTGTTCACTTGCACCCACTGCATGCGCTCACTGAGATAGGATCTAAACCATGATAGGGCCACTCCTTTGATCCCAATCCTTTCTTCTAGTCTCTTTAACAACATCTGGTGGTCGATGGTGTCAAAGGCTGCTGAGAGGTCCAGCATGATCAAGAGCATGATCTTCCTTTCGTCCATTGCCATCATGATGTCATTGTGGATTTTAATGAGCGCCGTCTCTGTGCTGTGGTGTGGTCTGTAGGCTGACTGGAAGGGCTCAAAGAGGCTGTTTTCGGAAAGATGTTGAGTCAGTCTGCGTGCAACCACCTTTTCCAATACCTTTGAGAGAAAGGAAAGATTGGATACAGGTCTGTAATTAGTCAGAATTTCCTTGTCGAGGGATGGTTTCTTCAAGAGTGGGAATATGATGGATTTCTTGAAGGCAGTTGGAAATTCTCCTGTGGAGAGGGAGGTGTTTATGATGTGAGTGATGGAATTGATCAAGTGTGGTAGTAGCTTCTTCAACAGCCATGTAGGGATGACGTCCAGAGGGCAGCTCTTAGACGGAGCTCTTTCTACAACTGTCTTGACCTCGGTGGCAGATGTCTGCTGGAGGATGGAAAGTTCTGGTGGTATGTTGCCTGCATTGTCTTCGCATACGAAAGCGCGACCTTGATCGAGCTTTCGCCGAATCGTCTCAACTTTCTGAGCGAAGGAAGTGGCGAAGTCGCTGCACAGTTGCGAGTCACTAGAATGTGAGGGGAGTTCTTCTGTGCGCCGCCCATCCAAAAGGGTCTTGACGCATCTGTGCAGATCCTTCGGATTGCGCGATTTGCCTTTGACGCTCTCTTGGATGAAGCAGGTCTTTGCTCTGATGATACACCGATTGAGCTTTGTCCTTGCCTCTTTGTAGAGTTGTCTGTGGATCTCGAGGCGTGTAGATCGCCATCGCGCCTCGGTTTTTCTGCATTCTCTTTTCAGTCTTCTTGCTTCGTCTGTGTACCAAGCTGTGGTGCCTGCATACCACACCATTCACTGTGGTGCCTGTATACCACACCATTCACTGTGGTGCCTGTATTCCACACCATTCACTGTGGTGCCTGCATACCACACCATTCACTGTGGTGCCTGTATACCACACAATTCACTGTGGTGCCTGTATACCACACCATTCACTGTGGTGCCTGTATACCACACGATTCACTGTGGTGCCTGTATACCACACGATTCACTGTGGTGCCTGTATACCACACGATTCACTGTGGTGCCTGCATACCACACCATTCACTGTGGTGCCTGTATACCACACCATTCACTGTGGTGCCTGTATACCACACCATTCACTGTGGTGCCTGTATACCACACCATTCACTGTGGTGTTTGTATACCACACAATTCACTGTGGTGCCTGCATACCACACCATTCACTGTGGTGCCTGTATACCACACAATTCACTGTGGTGCCTGTATACCACACCATTCACTGTGGTGCCTGTATACCACACAATTCACTGTGGTGCCTGTATAGCACACAATATGATGTATCAGTGGAACAGCAGTAAATTTGAGAGACAAAATTAATACCAGTTATGCAGAAGTGAAATCTTGTAGACTATGTGTTGGTGACAATGCACACTAATAAGCTTGGTGATGGTGTTGCCATAGTATGACGGTGTTGCCATAGTATGACGGTGTTGCCATAGTATGACGGTGTTGCCATAGTATGACGGTGTTGCCATAGTATGACGGTGTTGCCATAGTATGGCGGTGTTGCCATAGTATGACGGTGTTGCCATAGTATGACGGTGTTGCCATAGTATGACGGTGTTGCCATAGTATGACGGTGTTGCCATAGTACGACGGTGTGGCCATAGTACGACGGTGTTGCCATAGTATGACGGTGCATGAGACAACAAGGGTAAAGTGAGAAAAATGACAAAATGTGATATTTCATCCACAATATAATGTATTCATTCATGCATATTCCAGGAAAAAATAGAATGTTCATAGAGAAGATCTTTACTTTTTTAAAAACAAGAATGTAAAGCTCAGAAAAAACAAAAGCCTAACTTACTGCGCTAATGACTATTCTTGGTATGTGCTTGAAAACTGTTTTTGTGGACTTTAGCCATGATTCCCATGCATGGTCTCATATTACGTACAGTTTCCTAGGAAAGATTTCCAATAATGGGCCACACTAGCCGACTTGCCTGAGGAGAGGGCTGCGGGAAAGACAGTGTTCAAAGCGGCATGAAAGCTGATGGGCCACGCTAGCCGACTTGCCTGAGGAGAGGGCTGCGGGAAAGACAGTGTTCAAAGCGGCATGAAAGCTGATGGGCCACGCTAGCCGACTTGCCTGAGGAGAGGGCTGCGGGAAAGACAGTGTTCAAAGCGGCATGAAAGCTGATGGGCCACGCTAGCCGACTTGCCTGAGGAGAGGGCTGCGGGAAAGACAGTGTTCAAAGCGGCATGAAAGCTGATGGGCCACGCTAGCCGACTTGCCTGAGGAGAGGGCTGCGGGAAAGACAGTGTTCAAAGCGGCATGAAAGCTGATGGGCCACGCTAGCCGACTTGCCTGAGGAGAGGGCTGCGGGAAAGACAGTGTTCAAAGCGGCATGAAAGCTGATGGGCCGCAGCATCTGGTTAGTTGGTTAGTGTAGATTATTAAATGTAAATCTCAACAAAAATACTCGTCTATTTATTCATTAACACCAATGACATATTGTGGCCCATCAGCTTGCATGGCCTGCCTGCTTCTCTGTTTCCTGTACCCTTCTGGGACGTGCCCACTAGTATGGCCCGTTATCGCAAGTGTATCTGTTTCCTAAACTAAGCCAGCTGACAGGCAGGCATAATCATGCATTTGCAACACTAATGTTCAAACACAATGAAGGTTTTCCCCCCCCCCCTCTTTTTACCATATAAGTAGTATTTATACCTGTAAGAATGAAAGAGAAAAAAAAGAAAATGATTTGCAAAGATAATGCTTAAAAACCAGGAGTAATGTCCATGTCTAATATAAGGAATTGGCTAACCAAATTTAACAGGATTACCTTATTGATTTCTTCTCCTTATCCACTGCTGTTGCAGCCTCTGCTATGGTGGTGGCAATACTGTTAATAGGATGCAATTTAATTTTAGATATATATGGGGGGCTAAACTTCTTGAATATGTTTTTAAAACTCCATTGACTCAGGTTCCAGTAGAGGAAGAGAGCATCACGAGACAGGAACTGTTTTAATATCTTTTTTCGTAAAAGATGTAGCTACTAATCTAGCCTAGATATCCAGCTTCGGGCAGACTGACCAGCTTCGACCTTCAGATGCGAACACTGCGGTCTGGACTGCCACTCCCGCATCGGACTCCTGAGCCACAGCAGAGGCTGTCGATAGGACGGGACAGGCACTCAGTGGCATGGATCCATGATGCTAGGGGACTGATGGATGCCTGTGATACAATACAGTCTTAAACAAAGATCAGCAAAGAACAGTCTGATATACACATTAATCTGCTTATTAATTTAAAGATCAGACTCTCTATAGTATTTTTGTATTGTTTACTCTATATTTGTTTGATGGATGCTTATTTTCCCTACTCTGATTTTGCAGTACCAAGACCAATTTGTCCGGTAGCACAAAATATCATCAGCTTGATTCCTTGCAAAGTGTTCCCTGAGGAGGCACTGACAACCTTCAAGCGCTTTGGTCACACCACCACACTGGTTGGCAACAGGCTGGTGGTGGTGGCAGGAGGCTTTGGAGTGCAAGCAGGCCAGCACCAGAGGATGTCAGACATTGGCATCCTGGACATCTGGACAGGACAAGCATCAGTGGCCAAGGTTCCCAAAGATATTGGCCGTGAAGGTAAGTTTTACATAGAGGTGATGGATGCATGTGTTGTAAAAGACAGGACCATGTTTACAAATAAAAGCTAGGATGTTTTCTTCAAGAGATGGTTTACTGAACATTGTCATGTGTTGTACATAATCTACCTCTGAAGTGCCTGAGATTCACATACAGCAGCTGCTGCTGCTTGAAGCTCTTCTCGTGAGACGTGAAATTTTAGAGGCCTGCTCGGATGGACTGACTTCATGCAGCTCCAGACAACCTTTTGTGAGATTTTAGAGCATTCAGGAAATGTTGTCTCCCAACTGAACGACTCATCTGCATGTGAGAGCCATAGATAGTTGCTGATCCAACTTAGGTGTGGTGGATCCTTATCCATGGGGCCCAAATGACTGAAGACTGAGCAATGGAGTGAAAATGCATGAATATATTCAAGACATTAAGATCAGTTGAATAGAGTTGACGGAGTGATGACAGGAGAGTTCTATAGAGACAACACAGATGACAGATCCCTCTCCTCATCTGTTTGTGTGTGTCCAAGATGAGAAGTTCGCTCTTGTTTATCTTAGTTGAAGATAATGCATGAGAAAAATCATATTTGTAAGACACACAATGATGTTTGAGTATGACTTCAGAACCTGGGCAGCTTGCACCTAACTGATGTGCTTTTCAGTGGGTTTGTCAAGATTTGCAACTTGATACCAAGACATTGTTTGATGATTTAAAATTAACCACAAACTGGTACCTAGTAATGATAACTAACACAAAAATCAGACTATCTCAGACAAGCAATGCAGCCGATCAATCAGATACTTCTGACAAAAACTGCTTTGAAAAATGTCTGGCATTTAGAAGTCCAACTGATGTTTCTTTTTCAATACAGTTTTCCCTGTTCAGCTTTGGTGTTGCAACCCATGTCCCTTGGAGTATGTTCCAGCATGAACTGTGCCTAGATGTAGCCAAAAGTAGACTTGCAGATTTTTCTTGGGTCCATAGAATTTAAGCTTTCTGTTATTAGGATTTGTGCGAGATGCTGCTTGCACTGGTCATCTTTACCAGACTTACCAGATTAGTTTCAAGTTCACATTGTGGTTTTAGGGGGTGTTTTTCCCCCCAATGCCTTCAATCTTGGAATCTCATTGACAGTTGACAACATTAAATTATCTTTTAATGTTGTCATTCTCATTAGCTCTTTTTACCTACAAAAAGTAGAATTGGTAACATGTGGCTGGAACTACTCAAGGGTAATTATGCATTTCTCTTGTAATGATGTATTCCTGTTCACTGATTAAGAAAAAGTAAAGTGTTTTATGTTTTTGTTTTGTGTTTGCAGTGGCTAGAATGTACCACTCAAGTTTTATTGACCCGGATGGAAGAATCCAGATACTCGGTGGCCGATTTTCACCTTCAAGAACCCCAGAGACTGTCCTCTCTTTGGCTTTGAAGATCACTAATGAGGAAAGAGATGGATGTGAAATGCAGTCTGTTAACAGGAAGGATGATCCTTCCTGTGCCTCCTGTGATGGACAAGCCAGTGTGGACAACACAGAGGAAAGTACTGAAGTAGATGTCGAGGGTGCCTCTGCAGTTGGGAAGACTCACATCCACACAGAGAACAGCCAGACTGAAGCTGATCACCCTACAGACATTTCCACAGCTGAGGAGAGCAGGGTTCTGGGTGAAATTGTCACAGCTAAGAAGGGAAACCTCAAAGAAAGCCCTGTCATTAAGGAGGCCCAACTCTCACAAGAAGATACTCAAGCCAAAACTGACACTCTCAAAGTGGACACCCTTGCTGAGGATGATGAACAAGTCAAGGCTGATGAGGCTGAAGCTCATGATCCCGGCAAGGTACCTGCTTTTGTAGCCACTGAGGACTACAAGGAGAATCACAAAGGAGTTCAGAAGCACACGGCAACACCCCATCATACTACAGCTAAATGCAAAGCAAACATTGATGTGGAGCAAGAAGCACAGACTGGAAAAGATGCACAGACTGTCAATACTGATGGCTCAAGAAAGAAAGCTGCCAAAGGAACATCAGGAGATGGTGGCTCTCAAACAGTTGACATTGGACGGATCCCAGTCCGAACTCTCTGGCCTGTGGCCAAAGAGCAGCTTGCAGCCTTGTACAGAGACCTGTGTGCCTACAGTGGACCTGCCGAGGGCTTCCAGCAGAAGTTTGAGCAGTTCATCCACAGAAATCCTCCTTGGGAATCCAAGATGCTGGAGTATCTGGTGGCCCATATTTTCCATGGGGATGTTGGTCTGTGTGCTGAGAGCCTGCCTCAGTTGAAGCATGTTCCCCGCCCGCTCAAGGCAGCTGCTGCAGCGCCCACAGTGAGAGTGAAAATGAGGACATTTGCAGGCCCCGCTCCTACCCAGAGATCGCGACAGGCCTTGGTCAGCTTCTGCTGGGATGGTGAGTCAGCAGGCGTCTTGAGTCAGCTTGCTTGCAGTAGTCTTGCACAACAGCACTGGCTTCAGTGTCAGATATCCAACATAGTTTGTCATATCAGCATCATCATCAGCAGCAGCATCAACATCATCATCATCATCATCATCAACATCAACATCATCATCATCATCATCATCATCATCATCATCAACTTCATCATCATCATCAACAGCATCATCATCATCACCATCATCATCATCAACTTCATCATCATTAGCGACAGAAAACGAATGACTGCTGCCTAGGATATGGATACAGAAAACAACCAAGGTTCCAGGCTTTTAATTTACAAGACAAAACAGGACATCAACATTTCTAGCATCAAACTCTTCATCACGACAGTCAACACAAACAGAGAAGACAACAGTCCAGTCACGGAGCTAAGTCTGTTGTCTTTTTTGTTAGTGTTGTCTGTTCCTAATGAAGCGTTTGATACACAAAACGTTGACATCCTGTTTTGTCCTGTAAATTAAAAGCCCGAAACAGTAATCTTGGTTTTTTTCTGTATCAGCAGCAGCAGCATTGTCGTAACAACGGTAACAAATGCAATGAAAACAACAGCAGTATTAACAGTAGACTGAGTAGTATAGGAAATGATAGAAGTATTATAGTAAACATAGAAGTAGTAGCAAAGCAGTAGTGATTATATTTAGAATAATAGTGATTAATTTGTTTTTTATTAACCAGTTACAGAGAACTTTTTCCTGTGGACTGTTACCTCAGGTTGCCAGGGCTCCAAGTTCAAATATGAGGGAAGTGGGGTTGAATGTTAGCAAAGACTGTTCCCAATTCGCCAGTGTGAGAGTTGGGAACACTGACCACTTGCAGACTTAGTAGCACTGGGAAAGACTTGCAGACACTCTTTGGGATCTTGAATGTCCAAGCATGTAAGACTGTCAATGATGCTATCAAATATTAATATGTCTTTTTATATTGGCAATGCTGACAAGGTTAGTCAAAGATATCCATAGTTCAGTATTTGGAGCACTGACAGGTTCAGTCTCTGCCTGAGGAAAAAAAAATCTGTTTGTCCCCTGGAGTTTGTTAGGCTCTGCATTACAAATGTATTTATGTGCCTCTAAGGGCAGACTTGTGACTGCATGGGAAACCAGCAAATGCTCTTTGAGATCTGAAGCATCAGGCGTGTAAGATAGTGACAACAAACATTTGTGATGTAAAAAATGTTTGCATTGTAGAGTGATTGTGTCAAGGACTTCAGTAGCGTGGTGATAAGAGAGCTCTTTGAGATCACAGGTTTTGTCCACACCTGAGGTCCAACATTCTTTTTATCTGTCCCCTGCAGGGTGTTTAGCCCAAAATGAGGAACACACAGAGAGCAAATTACTTTTGCTGTGGGGAAAAGTGGTTAAATTCCTTAACAAGTAACAGGGCACTGGCAGGAAAGAAATCAGATCAGATCCATTCTGTCATTTACACTAAAATTTAATGAATTTTGCTTAATTATAGACATATTCTCATGACTTTGTTTAGCAGAACTTAATGTGGATGTAGTAAATTATTTGCATCTTTCTTTGCATTGGTACTAGTTGATTCCTCTGAGATTGAATGGAGTGTGCTACTGAGGTAAAATACATTGTAATTGCTTCTTTATCGTTCGTATGTAAATCTATTTTTCCTTTAATTTTGTACATGTATGTATTGCAGTTTTAACTCAGAGTAGCAGAGTACAGAGTAGCTAAGAATCTCTGAGAAGATGCAGTCCCTCAACCCTCAGTTCCATTCCCAAAACCATTATTATAACATCTTATCTAGACTACAGACACAATCTAAAGCCCATGCAAGTGAAGAGTTAACTCCCCCTTGACCACACACACTGTTTTATGATTAAAAAACACAGTACCTCACAAGGGAAGATCATAGAGGACAAAATCAAAACAAAATAGAGACAAATCTGATAAAAACATTTTGACTGTGAAGAAGAGTTTGATTTCTTTGGCAGTGGTGACTTTCCACACTTGGTCCTCACAACTCTCTTCCACCTGCTTTTATTAGTTTTAAACAGCATACATGCAAGTTCGTCTGCTCCGCAACATGTTGGGAAAATGAATCATAAAGAAATAAATCAAAATTATCAGAGGCTGACGCACAGACAAGCAGGTCGTTAAGCATGCCCACTTCCTCTGCATATTCTCTAGTGTGATCTGAGTCAGATTGCCGGGCCATTTATTCGGAGATGATCGCTGTCAACTTTGCTAGTCAGAATCTCTGGATCTAGGTCACTCTCATTGTCCTATTCCAGGTCAAACAGTGGTATTTCAACGCTTTCTGCATTGCTATCTTCGCAAAAACATGCGATGGGCCTGGCTGGGGCTCGCCTGACATTGCGATGTTCAAAAAATTCACTGGATCACCAGATATTAACAATCAAAATGGCAGCCGATGGCCTATTGACTGTGGAGCTAATGCTCGAAATCTCGCGAGATTACCATTACCATGGAAAACATGGCAGCTTCCACTGTTAGTGTGGTGTCATGCAGGACATGCCGGGATGTACACGGGAAAGAATAGCCATTTTTTGCAGGACGCACTGGGACGTCCAATGGTAAGAGCTATTGGAGAAGTGGTACCTGGGCATTGACATTTCCAGCATTCATTTTATGGGTAAGGGTAGGAAATATTGCATTGGTACCTGAAGTGAAATTGGTTTGATTGTGCAGAGCTTCTGAGACACATAGTTCATGATGCATAAATCATACAGTGCATGCATAATTGACATTTGGCAAAGCCTAACACACATTTATCACAAGCATAACATAAATAACATAAACTGTAGTTGCCATGTAAACCATTGGTTAGAAAGCAATTATCTCAGTGACAAAATTACAGGTTTGATCTATTCCTGTACTACCTTTCACATCATCCTCATATCCACCCCCCTCCCATCCCCCCACCTCCACACACACATCCTCCCAATCACCCTCCTTCTCTGCCTCCCAAACCCACCCCATCCCCCTTCTCTTTCCTTCTCCCTCTTTCTCTCCCACCCCCATCTCCCCCCTCTCTATCTCCCTTTATACCACTCTGACTTTCCTGTATGTTGCAGTCAGTATTTGTGGACATAGCAGCAACTGCCTGAGGGAAAGCTCTTGGTCATGTGAAGTCTTAAATCAGGTGTATGTCAACTGACATCCAGATGGGAAAGGTTCAGAGTTGCTATTACTTAGTATTAGATAGATTAAAGGGCTCATTAGCAATTATTTTAGGCTTTTGATGTGTTTCAGAACTGTCATGTACTAATGTGCTTTTGATTTGCAGGGAGTGCCAAGTTTGTTCTGCATGGAGGAATCAATCGGTCGCGAAAAGTGATGGGAGACAGCCATATGTATGACATGCATGAGAATAAATGGTCACAGGTATGTAAATATGCACGTTTGCAAATATGCACACATATGCATGTAATTTGAGTTGCTCTGTATTATGTAGTGCACTTTCAGTGATAACAGAGGAAGAAGTATTCCAACCTTTCAGCTAGGACAGCTATATATATAGGCGGGGTAAAACGTGCAAAACTCACATCTGAACTACAGAGACGGATACAAGTCCTGGAAATGAGATGCTACCGCAAGATTCTGAACATCTCATATAAAGACCATGTCACGAATGAGGAAGTCAGCAACAGGATCAGGAGAGCAATTGGACAGTACGAAGACCTGCTCTCAATCGTGAAAAGCAGAAAGCTGAAGTGGTACAGTCACGTGTCAAGAGGCAGTGGGCTGGTCAAGACCATCCTGCAAGGTACCGTACCAGGTGGGAGAAGGAGAGGCAGGCAGAGAAAGAGGTGGGAAGACAACATCAAAGAGTGGACAGGCTTGACCTTTGCTGACTCACAGCGAGCCACAGAGGATAGAGATCGATGGAGGAAGATTGTCCGAAAGTCATCAGTGGTGCCTCAACAACCCATCTCATGGTTAAGAGACTGAACTGAACTGAACTGAAAACGTGCAATACTTGATTGTAACAATCTGGTTTGCTTGTGGGACATACATCTCATAAGGCATTCAATATTCCTATTCTACATTTCCCTTAAGCAAATACTGCACAAACCTCACTCGCACACAAATGACACTTTCAAAAACAACGACGAAAGGACAGAATAGGAATTTGCAGAACCAATGGAATCTTTATGCCACATCACTGTTAGCAGTCATTCATCTGATATTCCACCTGCCACCACCTCCGAGGCATGTCCAACCCTTCACTGACAAAGTGCTTGGTGCATGTCGGTTCTGTCCCATCTCTTTCACAAATATTCTGCTGGGCTCCAAACCTCTCAAAGGTTTGTGGAAATGTCCCTCACTTTGCATGAATGAGGATCCAAGACTGGTCGTCTTGATGAAGATCTACGTCGCCTTGGCCGGACTCCCAAATCTCTTGTCAACTTGAAGAAGAGTCTTGGCCAGACAAAAAAAACCTCAGGCATCTGGTGCCTGCTAGTGGTGAATTCAGCTCTGATGCTAATAGGCTCATGCTTTCAAAAAGTCAAAGCATCCTTACCGCTTTACACCAGTGAAAATCTAAACGTCACCTTCCCTGCATGACCGGTGTAAAGTCAAAATGTTACACTGATGCTCGCCAAAGTCACATGGTCTGAGCAGATTGTCAACACAGATACCACTGTAGGAAAACATTGTGAAAATAGTGTTTGTGATTCAGGAAAAGGTTACATACAACGGGTTTTCAGGTCTGGTGCCCTCCTGCCTTCCCATGCAAGATTATAATGAAAGACATTCATTTGAAGCTCCATTAAATTGCGAATTATAAAAGTAAACAATCTCATCTGCATTTTTCATGTGTGATTAATGAAGTTAATGTCAAGCCTTCTTTAGTTTCTTCAAAATCATTTTCCTTAGAGAATGAATCCTAATTGCTCTTACTCACTGAGCCATGGAGCACAACATTAAAAATAGAATATAGGCCATTTCTGAGAGAATACTCCTGAACTGCAGGGACAGTTACTAGAATGCCAACAACGCTTTTTGTCAAAAATGCATCAATCTTGAAAAAAAAAGAGTTTTGGAATAAAAATGTACACACTCATCTTAATTTCTTCTTTTTTAGTTAAAATATTTATATTGTTACATAGTTTTGCAAAAACACAAAATTAATATACCAGGGAGCTTTCAAAATGTTATTTGTGATGCTTTATAATACCTCCTAATTCAGCAGAACTTGTGTTTCAAAATCCCATTCAATGAGCACAAGAGCATTAAAGGCGCTGTAGCCATCCTGGTGCTCACTTTCGGTATCTTGACACCATCCATCCTGTAAGGTGCCTGCTGGAGCTCTCATATGATGCTTGGTCCATTTTGAGTGACCAGGAAAGCATAGAGACCTGTTATCAACCAAATAGGAGATGTCACATGTCATATTTTTTGCTTGTGATCTGGATGAGACTTGATAAAAATCAGCTTCCCCTGACCTTGCTCATGCAGTTGTCCTATGGAGGAGACCAGCCTGGACGGCGGCACTCTCACACTCTCAGCTTCTGGAAGGAGGACTTGCTGGTGATGGCAGGAGGGCTGACCAAATATCAGGAGCCTACAAACCAAGTCCACCTCCTCTCCCTGTCCAAGCGGTGCTGGTCAAGACTGGACACCTCTGGCTACCTTCTACCCAGGTCAGAGAGGGCAGGCAGGCAGGCAGGCAGGCGGACATGTACAGATAAATTGACAAATGAATGTGCTTAAGGTTTATTGTTCTTTCTGAGAAATGTTTGTTCAGTAGCTCATCACAAGGAAGTCAAGGAGACACACAGACAAATACATACTTTTCAGTTGGGATGCACAGTAGTTAACAATACACAGCTTGCTCAATCACTGACCTGGGTCTGATCCGATATGATGGTGACCAAAAACCAATTTGTAACAGCAGTGCTACCTCGCTGATGAAGGCTAGCAGATGCTGACTGGAAGCCATGAGTAACTAAACATCCTTTTCTAATGAGGTGTAAAGGTTAGATTTACTGACCGATTAAATAAAGAACTGCATAGATGTAGCAGTGAATTTGTATATGTTATGGTATGGTAATACAGCACAAGCAAATCATTAGTAGTGAGTCCAGTGTATATTACTATGCAGCAAGAGTGATCACACTGTATCATGCACATACATGCTCACTGAGGAGCAGGTTTTTTTGCTGGTTGTTGTTAGTTTTTTAAATTGGGGTTTTTTGTGTGTTTTTTCCATTCATTCATTCATTTATTTATGCCACAGGTTTATTTTATGTAATCATGGGAACAAATATTCATGAGGAAGGATAGATGTATTTCCTTCTTTAACTTAACCAAACTTCATCTGTCTCTATTGTGTGGATCCTGGCACATAGGGAACAGCCCTGACTTTCATAGATTTTCTTCTGGGTCCCACAGCTTCTCTCTGGTTGAATTTGCATAGATCTCTGATTGGCTGATTTACTAGATGATTTCACCGCCTCTGCACTAAGATGAATGTTGCATGTATTTTTGTCATCAGCATGCGACATGACAACAGCAGATGTGATGAAGCTGACTGATGTGCCATCATTCTGGAGCCTTGCTTCTTTTATTCTGTAGTTGAAGGATTACAAACTGAACACAATATTTCCCACTGTCTCTTGCCTCATGGTGCATCTTTGTTTTGAACTGTCGTGTCTGTCTTGATTGCTCAAGGTAAGAACATCTTGAGATATAAAGAACTTAGTTGTGTGTTTTTAACCCAGTGCAGTTATATCTGATTTGTATCAAAATTGTTATCATTCAACACATTGCCAGTTTCTCTTGGAAAAATGCCACGCAGTCCAGAACACGTGTAGGCAGCTAGGCCTCTCCAGCCGTCAATACACAAAGGTGGCGAGGGCCATGGCAGAGTCAGCAGAGAAGGTGTCATGCTGGATCTGGATCAGCTGAACACCAGAGACCAGAGCCCTACTGTTCAACAGTAGTGGAAGCAGGCAGTTTCTGCCCTGTGATGCACACAAGGCGTGCAAAGAGATGAAGGCAGCAGATGGACACCTGGAGCTATAACCAGGTGTGGCCCTCCCCCCGAGCCTCCTGTGGGTTGGGGGTAAGAATAGACCCACCATGTCACACTATGTGATTCATAAGAGGTGAATAACTAGGGATATCGCGACTTGATTTGCGTTTACTCTAACTATTCTAGTTATTTTCATACTTAATGGCCTTGCAAAGCCTACAAAGGCTGATAGGCTGCAAAACTCACTCCATCCCTCCCCCTGAGAGTGTCAGGAAGTGTGAATAGCCGGTCTTCCTCTGAAGACTGTCCGTTGCCTCACTCCATTGGGAGTTTCTTGCCACTTCTTTTGTGTACAGATTAAAGAAATACCCTCTACTTGGGCCTTGTAGAAGCTGCCAGGAGCACATCTACTCTGGAACATAATGAAAAATACAGAGCTCAGAAGTGGTGCAGAAAAATCAGTAAAACTGGGACTCTCTCACCAGTTCCTTATAATGTGCCATGCCCACACATCACTGCCACCCCTACCTCTTCTCCCAATTCCAATACCTACCTCTATCTTCTCACCTCTTACAAGCTTTAATTCCATCTCAAGTTGTGAGGAAAAAGGGAGGCAACTCTACTTATCCTGCTGTGGAATATCCTAAGCCTCTCTATATATTTATGTCAGACTGAATAAGGAGGGAAAAGCTTATGATCATGTGGGAATCTAGTAGGTACACCTTGGGCAATGGAGTATTCAGCCCTTTAAGACTAAACGCGTGAACATAGTTGAGAAAACAAGACTGATATGTAAAAATTACAAAACGATTTGTCAACCACAAAATTGTTCAGTATTTAGTACTAATTCAAGAGAGATCACATAATTACAGCACATATGGTTAGTTTTATTTCATTTGATGTAAATTACAGAGAGCAAAACATGACATAGCCCCCTGACAACCTGCAGGACATTCACTCAAGAACTGTTATGATGGCTGTAGCTTTGTCACGTGTGCTCCCTGGTGACACCTGCGAAGTAGCAATGTGGACAATTTGCTATAGACCTATGTCACTCAGTGGGCAGTGCTCTTAGACTTTAACCATGAGGCTGCAGGTTCAGTCCCTTGCATAGGTTCTGAAACTTCCTCTACCTTTTTTTGTGCAGGATTTTGGCTCTGTTTTAGGAACAACCGTACTGCAGTACCAATGGAGCTTCCACTTAGACTTGGACAGTAGGGTTGTCTGTATTCCCAGTGTGCTCATCTCCTTCTGTGTACATCCACACAAGAGCATCAGTGGTGCTGCTCCAAACAGAATGCATGAGCTGATTGACAGATATGTATCATCCAGAGAGTTACAGTTGTCTGAGAGGCTCCTTTTTAATTCCCCATCAAGGAGACCAACAAGATATGGCTGAACATCTTTCTTCGCGAGTCCAAAGCTGTGGAATGCAATCCCAAAGGCATTGAGACATTTGCAGCCTTTTATGGATATCAGGAAGAATTTAAAACCATAACTGTGTGTGTGTGTGTGTGTGTGTGTGTGTGTGTGTGTGTGTGTGTGTGTGTGTGTGTGTGTGTGTGTCTCAAACTACTCTCTTTTTCCCCCTATCTTAAGCACACTTTCTGGAAGAGTTGAATGAAAAAAATCACTGTAAAAACCTTTCATGTGCACAGGTCTGGCCATTTTGCCCATGTGAAGGAGAACCTTCTCTTCCTTGTGGGGGGAGTGCAGCAGCACTGCCATGAGCCCAGCATTGGCGTGGTCAGCCTGGACAGTGGCCAGGCCACAGAGATCAGCATTCCAGTGAGTGACCAACTCTTTTGCTGTGGCTCCTTTGCACTCTTGCATGTGATAGACTTACACATTTCTCAACCTTATAAATCAGATGATAAAAGTACTCACTCACTTGTCTTGAGGTTTTATTGCCATGTGTGCAGCTGTTCTCCGTGGGAAGAGGAGGCCACTCAGGAATTGGGGTTAGTTTGCATATGCACATATACAAGATACAGAGCATTCTGGACTTTTTGCAGTATGTGATTGTGCACCAGTGTTCTTTCAGGTTGTGTATCATTTCTGCCTCTGTCCTCAAAGCATCAAATTGTGTGCAGCAAATGTATCTTCTTACAAGCAGTCCTGTTTTCAGTCATTTGTGATGCTAGTTGTGAAATGTGGTGATATTAAGGTGAAAATCTGGAATGTAATCAGAGGTTTTTCTGCTGTGGAAGTGATAATAATTTTCAAATGCTTCAGTGTATCTTGAAGGTGTGAAAACGTATAAAAATGAACTTGAGTGGAAATGTGTATTATAAGTGTACAATAAAGTTGTCCCATTATTTACATGATGGAGTTCAAATATGACATTTTAAAACCTTAATGAAGAAGATCTAATTATTTTTCTGGAAGATATGATCTTCTGTGGGTAAGGGGGTAAGGAGAGACCCAACTCTTCTCCATTCACAATGTGTAAAAGACAAGTAACATGCTCTGACCAGGTCTGGTGATTTTGTTGTCAGTAGATTTACACAGCCTATAAAGGCTGATAAGCCGTAAAAAGGCACTCATTCCTTCATTCTGAAAGATGAGTAACTGCTACATAACACATGATGTTCCATACTGCCTCTCTGCTCCTTGCTGTACATCCTTTGCCCATTTTCAGGCAGATGCAGAAGGCACGTTACATGAGATAGTAAGGAGAAAATGGTGGTAGAATTGCTCTCATCATTTTTACTCCAGTAATCTTGCACAGATTCTTCCTGCCATCACCACTGTTACACTCACCCAATGGGAAACATGAGTGATCGGTTGAACAGAGCCTTGTTAACCATGCTGGGGACTCTCAAACTGAAGCAGAAAGCTGACTGGAAGGCCCATGTTTCCACATTGGTGCATGCATACAACTGCACCCAACATGACTGGGATTTTCACCCTACTATTTAAATGTAAAGTGCAAGTGGCATCTGTCTGAAATGGGTTAAAATGTTTAGCAGTTAGCTCCCACTCAGCTGTTCCCCCTTGTATTTCCCTCCTCTGACTCGCTCAAGATGTAGCGGTAAAGTGATGATCATAGAGCAGAGCTGCTTTTTCTGCCTTGCATGGTCTTTAGCTTTAGAACAGGAAAAATTAGCAGGAAAAATGAAGAGCCAGCCCACACTTTTGCTGGATGGCAAAGGATGGTATAGGAATAGCAGGAAGGCTTGAGTGTATCAATTTATGATGATAACATTAATTTGATGTAAGCATGGTAGTTCTACTCCAGAAAATGAAGACACAGCTATGGGTTGAAGCTTGCGTATGTAAGGAGGAATTGTTTGAGAAGAGAGGTGAAATTTCCGATCTTGGTTGATACTGACAGCACTGAGCTATGCCTCCAAACAAGTTATTGTTGGGTATGACACTATTCTTGATGTTTGGATCCTGACAGGTCTTTGGGCATAAATACTACACGATTGGGTTACCTAGGGTTTACTGCCACTGAGCAGATGCCAAGTTAATATTATTGTTACGTAAGAAGAATCATGCAGAGGGCAAAAAGGTCACATCTAATGCATTAACATTTTTAATGGGAAACACACGAAAAAGTACTGTAGGAATCACACAGTTGTACTAAAAGGTGATTGAGCCTGCCGTTGCTGTTTTGAACTTGTCAGTGAGACTTACCCTTTGGTGAGAATGGGTCACAATTTAAATCCATCACACACAACCTCCTCCCCTCTCCCCTCCATCCACATACTTCCTCCCCCTCCCCCCCAGCATGGTTTGTGCAGGTCGAGAGGATTAATTTATATTTTCTACCTTACATGTTGAGAAGATCTGGTGGCTTTACTTTACATGCTGTTTGACACGTCTTGCATACTTGATGGCAGCTGCAGACAGTAATATAGACAAACCTGCAAGCTTCCAGATGGGATGTTTGTTTTATATCTTAGGTTAATAAGGTGCAGCATGTAAATGACTAGTAATGAAAAGTAATCTCTTCAAAGTATGACAATGCCGTGAAAGTGGAAAAGGAATGGGGAAGTGATGGCACATTGTATTATATACTTTTTTAAAATCACTGGATGCTGGCAACTAGTCTGTGATCTTGATGGAAACAGCTTCAGTTTATAACTTGGGTCAGAGTTGCCACTCCCTTCACTGTGAGCCCTCTCCATTGTCAGATGTAGACCTTATTAACTTTGTCCTAAGCAGGAAATATGTTGGTTCACCCAGGACAGTTACTTGACATAGTATCCAAAAATATTTATAAAAATGTTACTTTGCATCTTATGCCCAAAGTTGGTTGGCCCACTCTTTGGAAAGAGTAGTTTATAGCAGTGCTTTGTTGCAAGTGTTTGCATTGATATTGTCTCTTCTTGTTGTCCTGCAGCTGACTTAGCCCTTCTGGTAGGAGTCCAAACCTGTTTGAATATTATTTCCCCTGCCATAGTTTGAGTTGATACTTTCTGTCATTTAACACAAACTGTTTGTTTCACCTGCAAATGAAGAATTACTCCAGTTGGAGGCAACCAACCAACCCATTGATAGGACACATTTATCAGTGCAACTTTTTTTTCTCTGTAAAATTAAAGACTTGATAAAATTTGATGACAAAGGTAGTTGATGCAACCACTAAGTTTTACGTGTATTAAGAAGGAGATATCATTAATGTTTTGCTTCTATCAATTACAGATTACTACATTCACACTTGCATAATATTGTTCTGTTTAACCAAATACTTGGGCATGCATAAATGTGATTGCATGAAACTTCACTGTTGTGCATGGCAAGCATGCTTTGTGTTCCTTTCTATAGTGTTTGGACTTTGTTTTACCACTTATAACACTTTACACACACACAGACACACACACACACACAGACACACACACAGACACAGACACAGACACACACACAGACACACACACACAGACACACACACACACAGACACACACACACACACAGACACAGACACAGACACACACACACAGACACAGACACACACACACAGACACACACACACACAGACACACACACACACACACACACAGACACACACACACAGACACACAGACACATACACACACACACAGACACATACACACACACAGACACCTACACACACACAGACACATACACACACACACACACACACACACACACACACACACACACACACACACACACACACACACACACACACACACACATCCCCCACCTGGTCTGTAGTTGTGAGGTGATACAATACCTAAGATATTCCATGAATGTTGCTAGGCAACATATGTTTTCATGTATTTTTGTTGTAACTGCTGTTGATTTTTGACGCTACAGTTATCTCTGTGTTTTTTTTTCAAATAACAAAAGAAATGGTTAATTAATGCTTGCATGAATAAGATAAAATAATGATGGAAAATAGCATTAAAGTATTAAGGTCCTCCCAAGCAGGGACTGAACCTTGGCACGTAATTGCCTCGCACAATTGCCAACAGGTCGAGCTACTACTGCCAAATCCCAATTTGAAAAGTTCGGCGTTCATCAAAGTAGTTAGTTGTTCACCTTCAGTCAATGTACTCTTGCTGGAGAGGTAATGTGACTGCTCTGTGGGAGCACAAAAGTATCATTCTAATAAAGGGACGCATTAAAGGGGTCATGTTATGAGCTCCATTTTTAAGGGGACGCAGTTATGACCTCCCCTGCAAGAGTACATAGACCACAGGCAAACCACTAACTACGCTGATGAATGCATCTTTTTTTAAGATCAGGAGTTGGCGCAGTAGCTGGACCTGCTGGCAGTTGTGCGCGGCGATTTTGTGCCGTGGTTCAGTCCCTGCTCAGGGTGACTTGACTGTTATTTTCCATCATTACCATCTAAACATACCTGCGTCCCCTTGAAAATGAGCATTGATATGACCCCTTTGATATGTTCCTTTATTAGAATGAATAAAAGAAAGGGAAAAGGAATGAGTCAGTGTCAGAATAACTTTGAAGTTATTCCCCCTCCCCCTTTGTTTTCTTTTATTCTTGTTTTAAAGCATTTTGTGACAGTTATTGAGAAGCACTTAGTTCTCTTTCTGGCATCTTTGTTCGAGTCCATGACGTTAAGAGTTGTTCAGCTTAATGCTTCAGACTTACGTATGTGTTCTGCTCCTTAACTTTCATGATTGTTGACTTCCCAACTTCCTTGCATTTTTCTTATGTTGACTTTCTCCTTTTCAAAAAAATGTCTAACTCCCCAATAAACTTCTATCAGGCTGCCTGACTGTCCTTATAAAGTTCTGCCTGTCTATCTGTCCAATCATCTTCCCAACCTCCCACCCACCCATCAACCCAATTATCCATAAATCCATCCATTTATCCTTCTTCTATCTCCTTTTCTCACTACTTCTTACTGTCTCATTCTCTGTCACCCTGTGTTTGCATGTGATTCTTTTCATGTGGGCTCCTATCTAGCTATGACTGCATACCTGTTTTCATAGGTCTTTCATTCTGGCAAGAAGCTCATGCATTTACTGCGTGTGATTGCAGAGCACTGACGAGGAGGGCAACTTGGTGTTGTACTATGGAATGGCTGGCGTGGCCCTGGGATCCTCACACATTCTGTTGGTTGGAGGTGGAAGTGCCTGCTTCTCCTTTGGATCCCACCTCAACCAGCTCTATGTAGTCAACTTGGACCCCATAGCTCAGCTTGTAAAACACTGACCAATGGGAACCTTGTTTAGTTCTTTGATGGAATTTGTTGCTGATTAACATTTGTAAGCATCCTCAAGAAAATGCAGCTAAAGTTGAAAATGTTCAGTTTTCACCTATTTGGATGTTCATTAATTGTGTATCTTGTGCAAAAATATGGTAAGGAAATCCAGTCTTTCTTTTGTTACTAATTTGTTACAGCTTTTCAAATGTTGAAGGTTCTAAAACTGAAAAAATGTATACTTTGCCTGTAAACCTTGCAGATTTTTTTAAAAAATAGCAATTACTTTTAGTCTGTACTTAACATGGGCATTTATCATGTAATTAAGGCACTGAAGGTGCATTGCCTCTCTGACTGAAGCGTAAAACTGGTTGCTAGGAGCTGCACAACAGCACCAGGGGTGGAATTCCCAAGTAACTTAAAAAAAAAGAAGGGAATCCACTTGTGGGTAGGGGGTTTAGAATTGACCCACTGCATCTTCCCATGCCATTCATAAGAGGCGAATAAATAGGGAGATCGTGACTTCATTTGCACATACTCTAAACTACTCTAGTAAGTTTTCCATCCATACTGACCAGTAGACAACTAGTGATATATGACCTTTTGACCTCGAAAAAAGAATTTGCATATTCTTGCCCACCCGTGCCCGCCTGCATCGGCCAATCCGATTGCTTGATACACAAGCAGAAAGGCCATGGCAAGGGAGATAACTCTCAATGCCCGCGCCTGCAATGTGTATATAAGCTTGCAGCCAGGCACATCCCATCCTCTTTGACAATTTTTGAAACTGCTTTCGCTGTTCGCTGGCACTTGGAATTACTCGTGCTTGGATTACCTCGAGTCTACTTTGTGTGGCTTAAGGAGTTTGCAGTTTTCCCTTCGCTGAAAGTTTGAGGGAAGTATTCACTGTTTGCCGCTGTTTGCGTCCGTTTGACGCTTCGTGTGGCAGTGTGTTAGCTTGGTTGTTGAGGGCACGCGCTGTGTTTCTGTTGCTTTAGCATGTAGCCGCTCTTTTTAGTGCGCGTGAGGACTGGCTGGGGTTTTGCTTGTTAAATGCTTGTCTTCGCGTTCGCTTTTATCGTTGGTTGTTCGCTCTTATTCGACGACGGTGGCGTTGCTGCTGGTCTCGTTAATGGCAGACTGGACCAACGCTGTTTTGTGTGCTAGGAATGGCGTACACCCTGTGGTGGCGGCGAATATGGAGGTTGAGAGGTGTTCTTGTTCATTACGAACGCGAATGCTCTTCTCGCACTCCTGCTTCGCCTTCCACGCCTTGGTTTGGGAAGTTAGCGGCGTGCCGCTCTTTGCGTCAGTTGAACGCTTGTGTGTGCGTTTGGGAATTGGGCGCTTGGACGTTGAGTGCAAGCGCTAGTCCTCGGTGGTGTTGGCGTGTCGTTGCTCATCATGCGAGTACGACTGGCTGGTGTGCTCGCTTGTTTGCTTGTCTTCGCGTAGCTGTTATTGCTGCGCTGTGTGCCATTCCCGGGCTTCGGGTCTGGCGCCTTGCTGTGAGCGTTAATGGCGTCCCTCCTTCACGCTGCGCGTGTTCGAAGGGTGCGCACACATGGCGTCGGCTTAGCGGGTGCAACGAGGTCGGGTTGAGGGAGAAATTCTTGCTCATTAGGTGTGAGTGTTTCTGCTCTCATTCCTTCTCTTGCGTTTACGCGTCGGCTGGTTTTACGTGCTCCCGCAGCTTTTCCTGTGTTGACAGGTGGTGCTGCGGAGTTTCAGTCTTCGCACGCTGTTGGTACTATGCCCACCACGCGGTCTGCTTCGAACAGTGGACTGTGGCTCAGCCCGCGTTTGCTCTCTCTGCTGGTGTGGTAGGGGAGGGGGGGGTTTTCTAGCCCGCCCCACACCCTCTGTCCCGCGCACGAGAGACAGGAGTTTTCTGCCTTCTACCACTCCCGTTTCTTTCGGCGGGTCGGTTGATGCTCGTCGGTTAGACCGCGAGTTTTTTTTGGTTTCAGCCCGGCACACCACGTGTCCGGCTGGTCGGGTCAGCCTGGTCAGGCTGCGACCTGCCTTGCCCGGAATTGTGGTTCCTGTCCCCATGCTCCTGGGCAGGTGTGCGAGCCAGTCGGCTCGGACTGGGACGTTTCGTGCGTTCAGATGTGGCCCGTTCCCACGCCCTTGGAAGGTGCTGCGCTGCGGCACTCTGACGCCAGGCGGTCCCACTCTCCCCACAGGTCGAGCTCGGACAAGTACGTATTGGGCGCTCATGGTAGGCGGTCCCGCGCTCCCCACGGGTCGAGCTCTGTGGTTCAACCACGGCAGAGCGTTGATCCCGGCCATTCAGCTGACACTGTGTGGTCCGGTGTTCACGCTGCCCCCCCCCCCCCCCCCCCCCCCCTGCCCGTGCGGTCCCCTATGGCCCGCCCCTGCGGTTCCGAAAGGTCGAGCGGGGCGGTGCGGAGCGTTGATCCCGGCCATTCAGCAGCCACTGTCTGGTCCGGTGATCATGCCGCCCCCTGCCCCGTGCGGTCCCCTGTGCCCCGCCCCTGCGCTTCCGAAAGGTCGAGCGGGGCGGTGCAGCACCCCCTCCGCGCTCCCGAGAGGTTGAGCTCTGCGGTGGGGCCACGGCGGAGCGTTGATCCCGGCCATTCAGCAGCCACTGTCTGGTCCGGTGATCATGCCGCCCCCTGCCCCGTGCGGTCTCCTGTGCCCGCCCCTGCGCTTCCAAAAGGTTGAGCGGGGCAGTGCGGCACCCCCACCGCACTCCCGCGAGGTCGAGCTCTGCGGTGAGGCCACGGCGGAGCGTTGATCCCGGCCATTCAGCAGACACTGTCTGGTCCGGTGATCACGCCGCCCCCCCCCCCCCCCCCCCCCCCCCCCCTTCCATGTGACCCACTGTGCCCGCCCCTGTGCTCCCGGAAGGTCGAGCGGGACGGTGTGGCACCCCCACCGCGCTCCCACGAGGTCGAGCTCTGCAGTGGGGCCACGGCAGCGCATTGCTTCCGGCCTTTCAGCAGACACTGTTTGGTCTGGTGAGCACGCCCCCCTCCTTCCTGTACGGTCTCATGTGCCCCGCCCCTGTGCTCCCGAGAGCTCGAGTTATGGGCAGTTCAGTGGACACTGTTTGGTCCAGTCAACATGCCGCCTCCCTTCCTGTGCACTCCCATGTGTCCCCCCCCGCGCTCCCGTAAGGCCGAGCGGGGCGGTGCAGCGCAGTCATGGGGCTGTTTTCTCCTCTGGCTCCGGGGTCGTCAACTGTGTTTCTCCCTGCGAGGAGTCGAGTCTAGAACGACCGGATCAGAGCCCAGCGAGTTGGCACACTCGGTTCTCGGACCTTGGTTCCAATGCGACTGTGGAAGAGGGGTGGGACGTTGAGTTGTCCGACCAACGCTCCTATCGCTCTCTGTCTGTGAACTCTCTCTAGACCTCTCTAGGTGGAACTAGTCTGTTCGCGAGATGCCTTTTAAGATGGAGTCTGCCAGGTCGGTGTGTGATGCAATCCGCCCCGGCGATTTTGCCACATCATTGGACCTGCAGGATGCGCACTTCCATTTCTTGATGCTTCTGGACATGTGGAAGTATCTGCGCTTCGTCTGGAGAGTCAGGGTTTTCCAATTCGTTTCCCTTCCATTCGGTCTGTCCACTGCCCCTTTTCTTTTTCACCAAGGTCACCAAGCAGTTGGTGATGCTGGTGAGAGGCAGGGGAGTTCGTTTGCGGATGTACCTGGACAGTTGGTTGGTTTTACATCACTCGTCTCGGCATTGTGCCCAGGACACGGAAACGGTTGTCCCACTTGCACGGAGCCTTGGTTTCCACTTCTCCGACCCAACGCGGCTGCACATCAACTTGCTGGAGTTGGAAGCAGTTTTTCTCTCCCTCCAGGGAGTACTGTCGGTCTTGAGGAATCGGCACGTGACAGTCTCAGGTGACATGTCACCTGCCTGGGTTATCTCCGGCATCAAGGAGGCACGGTCTCTTCGACTCTGTCTCTCAAAGCTGAGGAGATTCTGGTTTTGGCTGGTTCCCATGGCTTTTCCATTTCCACGGAGTTCATTCACGGAAAGTTGCATGTGCTGGCGGATCATCTGAGCCGGAGGGGTCAGTTTGTGCTACAGAGTGGACTGGAGCGCATCAGGCGCTCGAGCGGGTGTGGCTTCGCTGGGGCAAGCGATGGTGGATCTGTTTGCCACCCGCTTCAACACGCGTTTGCCGTGTTACTTCTCGCCTCTGCACGATCCAAGGGCTTTCGGCCGAGTTGCCTTTGTTAGGTCGTGGTCGGGCATGGAAGTCTACGCTTTCCCTCCCATGCGCCTTCTTCTTCGTAGGTGTTGGCCAAGGTCGCCCTGGAGCATCCTTGCATGATCCTGGTGCTTCCTGGTTCCCTGATCTGCTGGCTCTGGCAGATGGGGAGCGCATCGAGCTCCATCTCTCTGCGTGCACTCTCGTGCAACCTCGTTTGGGAATTGGCCAGCCGCATGTTCACTTGTTGAACGTTCTGCTTGGCTTCTCTCGGACACAGGTTCACTTGGCTCGTTCCTTGTTTCGTGTCATTTCCACATCGTCAGATCTCTCCTCCACTGTGGGATGGGTTATATGCTTCTTCGTTTTCTATTTGGTTCAGGTTCGTTTCACTGGAATCTTGAGCTTTCAGCCTCTCTCTCGGTGTATAGTCCGGTGCGTGCACTCAACTGTTACCTGGCTCGCACTCAGTCCCGTCGTCTGCGGACACGGAGACTGTTTCTGCCCCTTACACGTAGTCACGCCTAGGTGTCTAGGACGTCCATTTCTTGCTGGGTCGCATTTTGATTGCTGATGCATACAAGAAGGCGTTGCTTGATCCTCCTGCTGGTGCCTCGAGGACTTATGAACTCCGCACGTTGCCACCTCTGTCGCGTTTGCCAAGAATGTCTCTGAGGGCGGCCTTCTGGCGCAGTGACTGTGTTTTCACATGCCACATCTGCGTGATGTTCGAGTTCGTCGTCTCAACGACACGTTTGGCATCAACAAGTTGGTTGTTGCGGGTTCGGCTGTTCGTATTTGATGGTGCATGGTTTTATTGTTTTATCAGGTGTTTATGCACAACCCGCCACCCTTTGCTGGGCAATCATATCACTAGTTGTCTACTGGTCAGTATGGATGGAAAACTTGAAGAAATTAAAACTAATTTCTATGTTTTCCTGACATACTTACCAGTAGACAACTTACTGTCCCACCCACCTCCCCGTTTGTGCATTGCTCGAGTTATCTCAGCATTGTCAAAGAGAATGGGACGTGCCTGGCTGCAAGCTTATATACACATTGCAGTGCGGGCATTGGGAGTTATCTCCCTTGCCACGGCCTTTCTCCTTGTGTATCAAGTGATCAGATTGGCCGATGCAGGCGGGCATGGGTGGGCAAGAATATGCAAATTCTTTTTTTTCGAGGTCAAAAGGTCATATATCACTAGTTGTCTACTGGTAAGTATGTCAGGGAAACATAGAAATTAGTTTAAATTTCTTCAATTTTTGTGCTTTATGGTCTTACAAAGCCTACAAAAGCTGATAGGCCGTAAAACACCATCCATCCATCCATCCATCCATCCATAGAAAAGGGGAAAAACATAAAGGTTATAATAAGCGACACTGATAAGTTGCTAAATGGTAATTGTCATGACTAAAGGATTATTTCCAGCAAGAGAAGTTTGGTGCTTGTAGTCTTTTTAAGTATTTGTTGCCTCATAGCTCTAACAATGAGGTAGATGGTAGATCTTTGTTGATAAAGATGATAGAGCATTGTTAATAGATTTTTATTTTTTAAAAATATAACTAGGAGAGAATTGAATTGAAATGAGTTACCAGTTCCACAAGAGCCAATATAATTTATGGTAAGTGTGCATCAAAAACTGCGCCTGATGTGCATTAAAGAACTTGCTCTTTCAGAATGCTTCAAGCTTTGAAGATCAGTATTCTGTGGAAGCCTCTTGATGCAGGTAGTGTACTTGTTGTTTTGTTAATACTCTTTAAATGCTATTCTAAACCAAATGCAACCAAATTGGTCAATGATAGTAGATGAAGTCTTGGTCTGTATCCCTAATATTGTAGGATCTGCTGAGAGTGAGGTGAAATCCTAATGACGTCAGGATGGACTTGATGACATCAGTCATGTCATGAAAATTGCTGTCCTGAAGTGACCAGTTGCAGTTAGATGTGTACAGTTATTAAACAGCCGAAAATGAAAATGGGCTCTAAGGAGGCCCTGCACATTTCTTATTATTGCTGACAGTTGCAGTTGACTTCTTTTAAAATGGTTTAATATAGTGTTGTTTTCTTTTTCAAAGTTAATGGATTTCCAATATTCATAGTTTTTAAGGGAGGAGTAAAAAGGCAATACAAATAGTTTGTGAGTTTCACGTGGTCATAAGGATGCAATTGAGTCATTATTGTTTACTGTTGCAGTTGACTACTTTTTAAAAGGTTCGATATACATGTATTGTTGTTTTCTTCTTCAAAGTTAATGTATTTCCAGTTACCAGAGTTTTTAAGGGAGGAGTAAAAAAAGGCAATACGAGTAGTTTGTGTGCAATTGATAAGCTGTTATGTATTCTCTGCAGAAAGCTTTCTTAGTTTTTAATGCTGGATACAATGATTTTGGGCATGGACCTATGGTTAAAATTTTTAAGATGGAAAAGTTTCATTTTTTTCACCTTTGGTGACTTACAGTTATCTTGCATGAGATTCTTTTTAGGAATCTAACAACATACTCATGTACTCATTCATTCCTTTTTTAACAATGAAAGAAACATGATTGATAGTAACCTGTGTCTGACATGTTAGGGATCCTGAATGTTATTGATGTTTGCAATTACCTTTGTTAATCCATGTGTCAAGCAATGTGTTTTGATTTTGTAAGAGATGACTCTTATGAGCTCAAATTATTTTTTAATCACCAGATTTTTTTTTCAATTATGCATGATCCTAAAAAGTTTGCTTTGAAGGCACATTATCTGTGGGTTCTTTGTTTCTATTATGCTGTAGTAATGAGAGATGGAGGTATAGAACTAAAATCTTTTTGAAATGTCAATGATAATAAAGTGAGGCATGGAAATGTGTGCAGTTGTGGTCAGCTCTGGGTTCTAAAGTGTCATTTCAATATTTTTCTGCATATAAGCCGCATAAAGTATTAATGGTGAGTTTCAATGTGACTGTAAGATAATGAGCTGCAATAGGTATGGATGGTCCTGTGAAATATAAGGAATTGTTTTCACTTTGACCTAGTGAATTTTTTTATACAGTGCATTGCAGAAGTTTCAGTAAAAGCACAGTGAAAGCTTTTAGTTCATGACATATTGCCCAGATCTACCTTGAAGTCACAAGACAGTGGAAGAGCTCTGGGTTCTAAAGTGTCATTTCAATATTTTTCTGCATATAAGCCGCACAAAGTATTAATGGTGAGTTTCAATGTGACTGTAAGATAATGAGCTGCAATAGGTATGGATGGTCCTGTAAAACTGGTATTTATATGAGGAATTGTTTTCACTTTGACCTAGTGAATTTCTTTATACAGTGCATTGCAGGAGTTTCAGTAAAAGCACAGTGAAAGCTTTTAGTTCATGACAAATTGCCCAGATCTACCTTGAAGTCACAAGACAGTAGAAGACCTGGCAAGCCTGCAGTGTTTGGGCACAGATATGACCATGCACGACAAAGCAAGCTGAATTTGCTACAACACTTTTCAAGCAGATGCCTAGCAAAGCAATGAAGGGACTTAGTCATGTGCTGTTTTCTGCAGCTTTACATTAAGTTGAAAATGTGCTACATGTGCTACAAACATGCTAACCTCTCCCCAGTATTTGCTTAAATACTGAAAGAATTTATGATTAGCAATCTAGTCTGGGCTCATGAGTGGAAAATGGCAAGATATGCTGATTTAGAGGACCACTGCCAGCGTAGAGGGTGGGGTTGTCGGACAAAGCCAGTCAAGGTTGGATGCAGAGGAGTTGTGGCAGGGGCTGTCGCTCTTTCCTGTGATGACTGGGCGCCAGATCCCGTGAGGTCAGTAGGGTCACGAGGGAGTTGCAGAGGGTGGCCAAGTCTGGGGCCGCCCCTGGCTGGGCTAGAAAGCTCTGAAGCCAGGGGTTCCTGCTGATGAGGTCATCGAGCATTTCTAGTCATATGTAGTTCTCTGTGATGGAAATATTTAATTTGGTCAATGTTGACATTTCAGCCTGGTTTCCATAAGTACAGTCACAAATGCACTAATAGCCCTTTTTCTGATAAGCTACACTGGAAGTGTTTAGGATGGAGAGATGAGTATGGAAGTATGACTGGAAATGTCGGCACTGCTGGAAGTGGAGTGCAGGGCCAACTTAGTGAGAGGAGAGCAGGTTGTGACAAAAACTGGAAATTGAATCATGTGGCACTGCAGATTGGTTTGGATCTGACACACCTGACAGGGATTAGTCTGTTGTGCTTCTTTTCTCAATGACCCCACTGGTTGTGCAAGCTGTTTAAAAAAAACAACCTGCAGAATTTGCTTTCTGCTGCTGTTGTTGTTTTTTGGTTGTTGGTTTTTCTTTTGGGGGTTAGTGGTCAAAGGCTTTAGCTCAAAAGTTAGGTCTTTAGTGGTAAGTGTCTCGTGTTGAACCATGGTAACAAAGTGAAGCACTTTTCCCCTTGAGATAGTATCTCAAGTATTCAGCAAATACATGTAGTATTTATATTTTAATAAATATGACGACCTTCCACTGTTTTTACATCTTGACTCTCCTCTGATGCACTGTATAAAGGAGTCCATTATGTCACCATGAATAAGTTCCATACATGTTTGTTTATCATTTTCCTGCTGTGATTCAGAATGTGATCTTTTGAAATACAGGTTGGAAACTAGAATAGTATCTGTCTTATTTTGTTGTCTTTTTCTAGTATGATATAGAAAAATGAACATGCAGTAAAGATATGTTGTTTGGATACTTTTGAAATAAGATGGATGAGTGGATTGACAGATGGATGGGGTTGTATGGTGTGTGAGCCTCTGTAGGTTTTGTAAGACCTTTGCCCAAACCATTGTTCAATGTTTGAAATCCTAGTGATTGCTATGGATGCAATTGATTTCTGTCACAACAAAGGATTTGTGGAGGAAATGAGGAACTGTTTGGTAATATTTATTGAGAGATTACTTTCCATAAACTTCACCATTGTGGAGAACAAAGGACACATGCGAGTTCAGTTGAACTGTCATGCAGTCACTGATGCTGGCTGATCTGTGGTGTGAGGCCTGGCAAAATCTTCAAGACTTGGTGCACATACTGTATGATGCAGATCATACCATAATGCATCTGTTTATTAGGTTTGGTAAGGTGGTGAGCGAGAGAATTTACATACATTTCTCACTGACGTACAGTAAATTCACATGTACCAACTTCACCTCCTGAACGGGTTTATTGTGGTTTTACAGTAACCGTCAATGTTTTCACAAGCACTAGTTTACTCCAGGATGGGCAGAAAGCAGTGCAATGTAAATTGATGAATGGTCCAAAGAACAAAGTCTACGTTTTATGCAGCTCAGAACAGCGCATCTTCATGTCGAGACACGACAACAGATGAATAAAAATATTATTGATATACACATACAGGATGGTCATTTCCTAATCTGACTATCATGTCCTGTCTGTTCTGTTATGTTCTGTCTTTTGTGTCTTATTCTGTTTGTCCTGCCAAGTGTGTTCGTCTGTCCTGACCTGTCATGTCCCGTGCGGTCTTGATCTGCTAGTCATATCATTTCTGTATTATCAGTAAGTTTTCTCCCATCTGTTACTGAATTTTCAGTTTTGTTTATTTTGTTACGTCTGTTTATTACTATCTTGTTCTGTTCTGTCTTGATCTATCTGTCTTGCCACGTTAGGTTGGATTTGTCTGTATAATCTTTTTTGTCCTGTTCTTTCAGCCTTATGTATCCTGTTTGTTGTGTTTTGTCAGTCATATTCTGTTAGTAATGATTAGTTTCTTTCAAGTATGTCTTCATTTTACAGGTCACATCCACTTTGTGATTTTGTCAATAATGCAGAGGATAGCCTTTTTTCATGTTCTGATAGTAATAGATTCTGATAGATATTTCTTCTGTCATTCCCTGTGTCCCGTGCTTTGTTTCGTGTCCTTATATTTTGCCATGCCTGCCCTTCTATTCCAACCTCAGCAAGGATAGTTCTGACCTTCCTGCTGTCTGATAGTCCGTAGACGAGGTGGGACAGATAACGCAGTACATGTATATGGTGTTTCATGTCGATGTGCGTGAGACTCATCATGTGCTTATCATCCACTGCCGACTTCAACACTTGGAGACTCATCACGTGCTTATCATCCAGTGCCGACTTCAACACTTGGTGCAGAGCACTGGCTTTGATCCTATAAAAACCAGTGTCTCACGTCACTATACTGACATTTCTTCAGGTAACGCCGGCATGTAAGTGCATGTGCGTGTGTGTGTGTGTGTGTGTGTGTGTGTGTGTGTGTGTGTGTGTACAAATGTATCTGCATAAGCCTTCACATCATTCAGGCATGCCATAAATGAGCTGTGATCAGGTCCTGTACAATTGTGTCTCGAGCCCCATTTGGCGTTGGTCAAGAAGACTTTCTCCGAGGCCTTGGACCAACGAACGAGATGGACAAATGGCCATAGCCCATCAGTCTTCTCTGTGGATTGGCTGCAGTTTATGTATAGGATCGTATGTAATTTATTGCTGATCTCTACTTCTTCAGCAGGTCTCGCAGGTAAACAGTGATGCATACTTGACCCTGGTGTCACAATGACCTGCAGTACCAAAAGATCAATGTGTTCTCTTTTGCAGGAAAACGATGCTACTGTTACAATGACATCGATTTTGTGTACTAGCCTTTGGCATGTCGTGCAATGCAAGTGTCGTTGAACCGTTTTGCTTTCTTCTGTTGACTAAGGCTTCTGTCTTCTATGTAGGCCTACTGTGTATTCATGCCAGTTATGTCACCTTGTTGTCATTGACTGGACAGGAATTTTTAACAAATGCAGATTTAGTATTTTAGAAATATAGCCCACTCCATCCTTTATCTCAGAGCTATTATGTCATTGAAGTAATCAATAGAGATTTCCATGATGCTCGAGGCAATGGGACCCATGACAATTTTTAAAAAGTAGTTTTCTGCTTTTATTTCGTCCTTTCTCTGGCTATTTTGCGAGTTCCTCATGCCAGCCCGGGTATAGTTGCTTTGTTTGAAAGGCGAAAAAAAGTCGTATGATACCGACTGCATCAGGTGTGCTCAGTAGCAGTAGATGAGATGAATGTTGGTGTCCTCAAGCTTGTGAAAGGGCTCCTTGATTATCAAGCAGTGAAGAAAAAATGGATGGATTTGAAAAAAGTAGCAGCCAACGGATCTGTATATGTATATATATATATATATATATATATATATATATATATATATATATATATATATATATATATATATATATATATATATGAGCATGGCCTAGCAATGACTAAAGGTGACAAGTTGCGTATTTTGTAGAACTGTTCATTAGAAAAGGTTAGAAAATGATTCAGGGAAGAAGGAATGCATCTAAGAATTTATGTAGATGGACTTTAAAAATTGAGCGTGTATTTTTTCTTTCACCACGTCATGCTTATATTGACAGATGGAGATGGTTTTTATTTCAGAAACACGAGAATGCTTTTCTCGGCTACATTGATTGCTCTCTTAGCTGTTGGTCTTGGGTAAGTTGACATGTGTTTTATTGGCTGTTCCATGGGATACTATATAGCGCTCCAGAAATCTGACAGTATTTGAGCAAGAGTCACTAAGTGCGTGATTGCGTGCGTGCGTGCGAGAGAGAGAGAGAGAGAGAGAGAGAGAGAGAGAGAGAGAGAGAGAGAGAGAGAGAGAGAGAGAGAGAGAGAGAGAGAGAGATTGATTGATTGATTCTTTATTTATCAAGGATGAAATTTTAGGCATTTCTGCCTTTCTTACAAATTGTCCTTGCTCATAAAGAAATGAAAACATTGATAATTAAGACACAAAATACACAGTAGCTAATCCATGTACAACAGTTGGTAAGATATATGAAGAATATGATCAACAGTGACAAAGATTTTAGTATATGTCTTTGACAGCTGTCAGCTCAGTGAGTCTTTAAGATCAAGCAATACGTGTCATATGTACAGGCGACAGAAGTGAGATCATCTGAATAGATAATCACGTATGGATGCTTTAAAAGACGTCAAGGAAGTATTGTTCCTAAGGTGCAATGGAAGTGTATTCCATATCATAACACCTGAATATGTAATACTGCCTTTGAAAATGTCTATTCTAGGTTGTGGTAGAATGAAAGTGTTGCGAGATAGTG
>JAWQFJ010011261.1:0-22018 GCA_034096865.1 Theodoxus fluviatilis
CGATGTAAAGTGCATCATATCGTTGTTTTGAATGGAAGCACAGATGGAGACAGATTAGGGCGGCATACATACATATCACCTCATGGAAATAGTTTGATAGATTATGGTCTTTTTGTTGCTGAGCATGTGCCTTATTCCGTGGATTTAAAGGTTGCCGCCCGAATCGAATCTAACCGTATGCCTCTAGATTCTCTATTTGGTCCAAAAAAATTGCCACTAAATAATTCTTTGACGACAAAAACGTACTCTTAATTGGCTTGGGATCCGGGAAAAGAAGAATTATTCCTCACCCAGATCCACTCACAAGAATTCGATGAAAAGCTCCTTATAGCAACAACAGAAATGAACCCTTCAATAGATACAGCATTACTAACTCTCACGCAAGCACTAGTAGAATGTGGGGAAAGCATGAGAATAGAGATTAAAGTTCAAAGCAAGGCTTCAAGAATGCCGCACGCCACTTGGTTCGACCAAGAATGTAACAAACAAAAACTAGATACTCGAAATGCTCTCAAACAATATAGGAGACAAAAGTCAGTAGAAAAAAAATTATCTATCCTTACGGCGGCATAATAAAAGCCTTATTAAAGAAAAGAAAAAGAACTACTATGCTGAAGCGCGCAATACGCTTCTGAACAGCTGTAGAGATTCTCATTCCTTTGGGTCTCTGATCAAGAAGTCCACCAGGCACTCAGCTCCTCAGCCTGACATTGACTTAGAAACATGGGCGACACATTTTAAAAAAGTCTTTCAGAGTGATGGTAATTTCCAATATGAGGTCTCTGTCGATGAATAATCAGTGTACCCTTACAAAAAAGAGAAAGAAAACAAAAAAGATGACTTTCTGTGTTATTAATTTAAGAATATTTCGATGCCGTTCGCCAAATTCTTCAGCAAAGAAAAAAATGGCGTCAAGATGAAGTATAAAAATAATTACGTCTGCTATGACGTAAGACATTCTTATTGTCTTGGATGTCCCGGCTGGCCAATCACCACGATAGTCCACAAAAATGGGCAAATATAAGTCCAAGAATTCTGGAGAAAGAAACAGCATATCACACACACACACACACACACGTGCATACACACACACACGCAAACAACCCCCCCCCCCCCTTTGGTGTTTAGACCAAGAGGATAGGTGGTTCGCAGTTTAGTCATACAAAAAGCCTCCCTCGCCAGTCTACGAGGATGATCCGATGGAGCACCATACACCTGTTCGATCGGCATGACTCTCATGTTCGCCATAGTATGACCCGGCAAGTTGAAGTGTACCATAATGAACTTGATGCCCAAATAAGGCAGGATGAGGTCAAATGTGCCATTAAAAAACATAAGACCATCGAATGCTCCAGGGCTTGATGGGATACCTGGGGGCTGCTTCAAAGCAGCAGGAGAAAAAATAATCCCATTTCTGACCAAATTGTTTAATGCCATGTACAACCTTCATTTATTTTCCTCAATCCTGGTCACATTCTGTAATTATCTCAATACACAAAAAGGGTGATATCCTGAACACTGATAATTAAAGAGCCATATCTGATCAGGATAGACAAGTGGACGAACTGACGACTTTCACACATTAGGACATACCACTGTAGGTTCCCATTTCAACATTTATTCTTCTGATAAATGCACGTCACGTCCATCTTACAACATGCAGAGTCAATGACTGAAAAGCCCGGATCCTGCATATCAAGAGACGTAATTAGGAGGGACAATGCGAAACAGTCATGAAGGGGTTGTCTCTCTTAGATTATATTCCCAAACAATATCCTTATTGAACGCAATGTGTAAGATGTTCACAGCAATCTTAACAAGACGCCTGCGAACATGGATGACAGTTGAAAACAAAATATGTTAGGGGCAGGCTGGGTTTCGAACCAAGCACTCAACAGTCGACCACATCTTCACACTTTACTGTATGATACTTAGGCATGTGTACGGAGATAGACGAGGAAAGCTGTACGTTGCCTTCGTTGATTATAGCAACCCTTTGATTCTGTGAATCGTGCACAACTGTGGAAAGTCCTTAAAGGTGCAGATCTCTCAACGAAATTCATATTAATGTTCAAGGCCATGTACAGTAAAGTCCAAGCATGCGTGCGGTGGCGTCACGTGATATCGGACTGTTTCGGCTGTCCAGTCAGGCTGAAACAAGGAGCATTAGGGAGTCCTTCCATATTGTCTCTGTACATTGATACGGTAGCAGACTATATAAGAGCAAATGGTAAACATGGTGTACATCTAATGTCAGGCATGGCCGAAATATTCCTGTTGCTATTCGCCGACGATGTCGTACTGCTGGCAACTTCACCAGTGGGTCTTCAAAACCAAATTAACAACCTGGCATATGTATCGAAGTCATTAGGTCTGACGATAAACAAAGAAAAAACAAAAGTTATGGTGTTCAGAAAAGGAGGACATTTGGCTGCTGGAGAAAGATGGTTCCTAGATAATACTAAACTTGAGGTAGTTAACCATTATAAGTACCTCGGTTAAGTACGCATGACCAAATTGTCCTTTGGAGCTACGCAAGACGATATAGCAGTCAGAGGTAAAATGTAAAGCGTGCATGTGCTGAAAGCGCTATGGCATGTTCGGAGTACCGATACAACTGTCTTTACTAGGCTGTTTGACACACATCTACAACCTTCACTCATGTATGGACTCAGAATCTACTCACGATAGAGGATGGATCGCTTGTTGTGAGCTCTTGAAAAAATACAATTTAAGTCAACATTCGACATTGTGGACAGCTAAATCGGTGCATAGGTGTTTACATCGTCGAATTCTACAGGATATACAGGTGTTGTGAACTCCTTTTGGGATTATTTTAGTATTTTGTGATTGCTCTCTTCGTCGCTTGAGAGACGTCGTGCTTCTTGGCTGATGGCTGAAACGCGAGTAGGAGTGAGAGTTGAGACAGTGGCGCACGGACTCAACGACAGCTGAGGCAAAGAAGGAATCGTCTCCAGGCGTAAGTTTCACATATACTTAGTCGAAATGAGGCATTGACTGATATTTGCTGTGGGGCTTCGATTGTGGACTGTTGAATCACTTATATCCTAAGACAGCATTTGACTATAACGGTTTCGTCTCTTCGTGATGACATATGGATTGTGAGTCAACGCTTATAGACAGCACGAACTATAAAGATATCTGCTTTTGAAGTCGGATTGATAGAGACATCATACTTATTCAGACCAAATATTTCGACTTCAAGCTGTTGAATGTTGTGTGTGGTAATGAATGTATACATCTGAGCTAGTACAAGTCTAATGAACTCTAACTGGCTCTACTAGTTTGCCAAAAGTCCTTTGTTTGAATTCTGTTGCTCTGTCAGCGATTGTAATCAATCGGACCTTGTTACCTGTGTGAAAAGGTGGTAACCATTATGGGAATCACTATTGAGGCACACCGATTGCGCATCGGGATGTTTGCTGGCGGAAAACCGCGCAAGAAGATGCAACATGAAATTGGCTTGCACTTTTCCAAAGGCATGTTGGCCTTCTGTGTGTTGACCGTTCTCTTACTCATCGCTGGGATCGAATCCAATCCAGGCCCATGCTCTAACGATGAAATCATGACAAAACTAAATGAGATGAGTGCGGACTTCAAAAACGATATTGGGGAGATCAAGGCTAGCCTGGCAAATGTCAAAGGTGAAGTAGATCAAGTGAGAAATGCATGCAAAGCTCTGAAGGAGTCTTGCGATGATTTGAAAAATTCAACGAACACTATCGGCATGAAAATTGATGAAATGGAACAGAGATTAGATAAACTTGATTCTCAACAAGAAGTTGACAGAGATACACTAGATACTGTGTCATGTGAGAACGAGAAACTAAAGGCTACTGTGGATGGCCTTGAAAATGAGGTGGATGAACTTGAGTCGCGATCACGGCGTGAAAACCTTAGATTCTGCTTGAAGGTTGTGATGAAAGATGTGATTTTGACCAGATGTTGCATATGAGTCATATCAGCTGTGTCCATGTTGATGTAGGGAAGTGGCTGCCCTGTGTGTGTGTGTGTGTGTGTGTGTGTGTGTGTGTGTGTGTGCGTGTGTGTGTGTGTGTGTCTCTCTCTCTCTCTCTCTCTCTCTCTCTCTCTCTTTCTTCTCTCTCTCTCTTCTCTCTCTCTCTCTCTCTCTCTCTCTCTCCTCTCTCTCTCTCTCTCTCTCTCTCTCTCTCTCTCAAGTCTCGAGATAACAAATGAATATAGCTACTTGGGCATGATGTTTTCCACAAAACTGTGTCCAAAAACTGCCTTAAGAAATCTGGCGGATGCAAATTCTTCGTTTTATACGCAAATTAGACTTTGTGTCCCCCCATGTTTTCTTTAAGATGTTTGATGCACATATACAACCGATTCTGTTTTACTCGTCTGAGATATGGGGTCTAGGAGACTGTGAAGTGATTGAAAATGTACATATGAATGCCTTGAAAATGTTCTTAAATGTGAGTATCAAGACACCAAATACCATGGTATATGTGGAGACTGGAAGATATCCACTGCATATCAATGCGAAATTGAGATCAGTGAAATGGTGGTCAGAGTGTTGGTGACTCTCCAGGTCTCAGAGCCGTCATGTTTTATGCTAATTTTGGTAATCTGGAGTCTTCCATTTTCAACAGTTTCAGCCAATAAGCTCCAAGTCTTCATAAACAGATGCCTCCGTAACATCCTTAAGATCAGGTGGACAGAAAAAGTCAAGAACACCGACTTGTGGAAGCAGGCAAAACAAGATCCCATCGGACAGCAGATCGCAAGACGGAAGTGGAGGTGGATCGGACACACCTTGCGAAAACCTCCACATGACATCACAAGGCAGGCCTTGCAGTGGAATCCTCAGGGCAAGAGACGAGTTGGTCGCCCCAAGACCACCTGGAGGCGATCCTGCGAGGAAGAGATGAAGAGCTGCAACCTGTCATGGGGAGAGCTGAGAAAGGTTGCCCAGAACCGAGTACGCTGGAGGACTGTTGCTGAGGCTCTATGCTCCACAAGGAACTCAGGGGAATAAGTCAAGTAAGTCAATGATGGTTAAACAAGTTCATAGCAATAACTGGGACACAAAAGTAAGAGGTCTTTTAATTGAATATGGCTTTGAAGAACAATGGACTAAACAACGTGTCGCAGAAGAACGAAGTTTCGTCAAGACACTGAGGGAAATATTGATTGACAAATTTAATGAGGCCTGGGGGAAAACAACTGGTGGATAATGATCGGTTTTCTGTGTATTGCCTATTTAAGAAATCGAGAGAGTTGGAAAGATTTATATGTAGATAAAAAGGTTTTTAGAGAGATGATCACTCGTTTTAGATTAGGAATAAGTGACTTATTGCGCCATAGGTTACGTTACTGTACTGACAGTCCTGCTATTTGTCCATCATGTCATCAAGAGACGGAAATTGAGATACACTTTTTGTTCAAATCTCCTCGTTTTGCAGATCTGATAAATAGATACATAAGTTCTAGACACAACAATGATACCGATTACCTGGTGGGTATTTTATCGTCGCAGGATGAAGTTGTGATTAAAAACTTGGCAGCATATTTGTATTTTGCTTTCAAAAAGAGAGAAAAAGATCATAATCCTAATTCAAATGAGTCATGGAACAAATAATCATTGTTGTACGGGCTGGTGGCCTAACAATAAAATATTTAGAGTTCGAGTTCGAGTTCTCTCTCTCTCTCTCTCTCTCTCTCTCTCTCTCTCTCTCTCTCTCTCTCTCTCTCCCTCCCTCCCTCCCTCCCTCCCTCCCTCCCTCCCTCCTTCTCGCCCTCTCTCTCTGTTCCACCGCGTTTCCCTGCGCGATTCGTGAGAGGCGAATAACTAGGGACACCGTGACTTGATTTGCGTTTACCCTAAACTGTTCGAGTGATTTTCGTGCTTAATGGCCTTATAAAGCCTACAAAGGCTGATAGGCCGTAAAACAACGTCCATCCATCCATTCATCCATCCATCCAACTTTCTCGGTCTGTCTGTCTGTCTGTCTGTCTGTCTGTCTGTCTGTCTGTCTGTCTGTCTGTCTGTCTGTCTGTCTGTCTGTCTCTCTCTCTCTCTCTCTCTCTCTCTCTCTCTCTGTCTCTCTCTCTCTCTCTCTGTCTCTCCCTCTCTGAACTTAATAAACGGTGTCACACACACACACACACACACACACACACACACACACACACACACACACACACACACACACACACACACACACAGCCACACACACAAATGGTCGTTGTCACATACATTCGGGGACAGAGTACTCGGTCTTTGAAATCTCGTCCTTACAGTCACGTGACATACCCGCTGCGGCCGATCGGCGATTAGAGTAAAAGTGTCCGAGAGAAACCCATTCTCCCCTACCAGCACTGTAACATGCGTGTCCTTTATGCGTCCTTTACGGACCATGCATGCCTCCCTGTAGGCCGGCACTGTATTCAAATAGTTCAACAAATCTTGTCCCATTCGAACGTCGACCGCCATTTTGATAGGTAAACTGCCGGTTGTTGGCAGTCTCGTTCTCGTTCAAATGCCGAGATTTCAAAGACCGAGTACTCTGTCCCCGGGGACAGAGTACTCCGAGTACTCTGTCCCCGAATGTATGTGACAACGACCATTTCAGCCACACACAGGCGCATAGCGTACCGCTTCAAACTTCCCGTCAAAAATGTCAGCCACGATCGGTAGCAAAACCTCGAAGAAAAGCCCCGATTTCACGGAGCGGGAATCGGTAGCTATCATAAAAGCGGTGTCAGCAAGATACGGATTTAACAGCAGCATACACACAGCCCAAGCCAACAAAAGAAGAGGGACAGCGTGGGAGGAGGTGACAAATTAAGTACGAGCTGAGGCTGGCTCGAGTGTGTGTGTGTGTGTGTGTGTGTGTGTGTCACCGTTTGTTAAGTTCATCAGCAAGAGGCAAACGAGCAGAAGATCAAGTTTTACAATATGGCAGGATTTCCAAGTGAAAACCATTGAAATTCAGTAAGGAAGGGGTGGAACAAAAATCTGTCTTGATGAGGAAAAATATACACACACACACACAGAAACCCTGGCGATCCTCACACATTTTCTCAGTTACCAAAAATAAAGCAATTTAATCTGAGCCGTGTTTTCATAACACAGATGCAATTTTAATGTATCGTTTTCATAGCATCAGACAACACTAGCATTGTACCCAATGTCAACAGCAGCAGGCAGGTTCGAGGACAACAATGTTTACTGGTGTCGCTGAGGTCCGCGCGTCAGCTATAAATAGAAGTGCGCGAAGCTTGAGATGCTCGGCGACCTGCATTCCCATTTGTAAAATGTCAGCTCTTTCACGACCTATCGATGCAATCAACATACAGCTTTGATAATTTAATGCTGTTCATGGCTTACATTTTCTTTCGATGGGTTTCTAGTGTCCCAAAATACAGCGATTTCTGTGCGAACCGTAGACAGGGCCGGCCATTTAATCAAAGATTATAGGTTACACAAAGATAGCTCATTAGCTCATTGTTGTGAGGATCGAGACACGTTGCGCCCCAAGCGGCTAGAACTATGGGGAAGTAATCACAACGCTTAGAGACATGTAAAAGTGCTTGTTTGTCGACGCGTTTCTGATGCGTTCCGATCATGTTTGTGAATACATTTACGGTGTAATGTGTAATAAAATGATTTGCTGCAATAATGGGGGTGTTTTGGCTTTGTTTTTGGTAGCAGGCGTTGTGAAATCGAAATATTTGGTTCATCGAAATGGATGGTTCTGCGCATGCGCGTGAGCCTATAGTCCGTTTAAACATTGCTCTGTCAGTGGAGACGCTACTGACTTCGCACGCCCGGGGAGTTATGCCAAAGATCCGGCCGCGTTAAAGCATGCAAAAATATTAATTATATTAAAAACTAATCGAAAATAGTCATATTAGACTGTTTTAACGTATACATTCTGCTCAAAACCCACAGAAGATAAGTAAACAAACCTTACCGTATGTACCTAGATGGCTAGCAGACGAATAATCTTTGTCTTCACTGACAGAGCAATGTTGAAACGGACTATAGGCTCACATTTCGATGAACCAAATATTTCTATTTCACAACGCCTGCTACCAAAAACAAAGCCAAAACACCCCCATTATTGCAGCAAATCATTTTATTACACATTACACCGTAAATGTATTCACAAACATGATCGGAACGCATCAGAAACGCGTCGACAAACAAGCACTTTTACATGTCTCTAAGCGTTTTGATTACTTCCCCATAGTTCTAGCCGCTTGGGGCGCTGCGTTTCCGAGCGTCTTGTAACTTTATATAGCAAAAGATCGGCATGAGCTATCTTTGTGTAACCTATAATCTTTGATTTAATTTCGCGGCAGCATTGGACTTTGGTGTGTAGTCCAACAAATCCTTGGATCACCGTAGTCCGCAGTTCGGACTGAACCAAAGTCCACGTGCATGAATTGTAGACTACGACAGTCCACGTTCATGAATTGTAGACTACGACAGTAGCCCAAGACCAGCGGCAATGGTCTTAGACCACGCTGAAAGCCCACGTTCATGAATTACACCCCAGAGTCCCATGACAACAAGCAAATGAGCCATACAACGAGAGATCACAACTCAACACCAACTGGAGGCTCTTTGCATTTTATCATTTCAATGAGGAGCCTGTACCAAATGATCCTCAGAACTTCGTGCCTCCAATGGTGTTCCATGAGGGGGACACTGGCATCATCCCCACTACCTATAAGAAAATAGAATAGAATAGGAAACAACGTTTGGTACGAACATTTCAAAAAGGTATTTGACTCTAGCTCCGAAACTGATGAACATATGGCATGTTTCAGGCAAATGAGCCTAACGAGAATCTTGAAACTAAGGATATCTTCGGTGATATTACTGATGAAGAAATAACTATTTCTATACACATATTAAAATCAGGTAGATCTGCTGGAGCTGATGGCATCCTCTGTGAGATGTTAAAGACGGGAGTTCATTATCTCACACCTTATATAATATAAAAACTCTTAATGAAATTTTCACTCGTGGAACTTACCCTACTTCATGGACTAGATCAATAATTGTTCCCATACACAAAAGCGGAAGTACTAATGACCTAGATGTATTTCGATCACAAGTGTTCTGAGCAAAGCGTTCATGAGTATACTTACCGACAGGATGAGGGACTGGGCTGATGAAAATGACCACATCCAGGAAGAGCAGAGTGGGTTTCGCAGAGGTTTCTTTACGATAGATAATATATTTACCCTACCCTACATGCAGTGATAGAATATCACTTACTCAGAAAGAAGAAACTGTATATCTCTTAAATTGATTTCAAAAAGGCCTTCGACACTGTTTCTAGATCCACGCTGTATGAAGTCCTGAAAGAATTTAACTTTCCAGTGAAACTTGTGCGCATCAGTCGGAATATCTACGAAAGTGTTTTGTATTGTGTTAAAGGTACAGATGGGTTTACAGACTACTTCAATAGTTTCAAGGGCCTTAAACAAGAATGCAATTTGTCACCACACATGTTTTTGTATGTACCTGCCTTGATCACCAGGGAAGTAATAAAACGAGGAAAGCACGGGATCCAACTTTTACCGAATGGACCCGATCTATATATACTGTTGTTTGCAGACGATATTGCCCTTTTTCTGATACTGTAATTGGACTACAAAACCAATTGGATGTCCTTGTACAGACAGCTGCCACTTTTGGGCTAAGTGTCAATGTACCGAAGTCAAAGGTCTTTCGCGTTGGTGGACACCTTGCCTCTCGTGAAAAGTAGCTTATCCAAGGACAAAATGTGCATTGAAGAGGACGAAGATGAAATACACTTCCTGTTACATTGTCCCGCTTACAATGACCTACGTACAAAATATCTACTTTCAGACGATGAACCTCGAAATGAGAATACCTTTGTACGTATTTTGAGTAATACAGATGATCACAGTGCTCGGTCACTTTCTTTGCTCATCCTCTATGCTTTAAGACGTAGAAGGAATGCGGATGCAGAAAAGAATTCTGATGTGAAATGTTGTCATTTCTATTCCATCCCCTTCGTAATGGGCCGGTGGCCTAACGAAAATAAAGTGTCCGTTCGTTCGTTCGATATCTCTCTCTCTCTCTCTCTCTCTCTCTCTCTCACACACACACACACACACACAGACACACATACACACACACACACACACACACACACACACACACACACACAAAGTGTCCTCTTTCAGTCATCCTGGAAAGCATGAATTCCATTCAGTACAAACAATATACATGTATTTAATTTACACAAAGGGGAAGGAAATTGATGTAAGGGTGATTTCAGTGCAGGGTTGAAATGTGAAAGGGGTGATGGAGATGATGGGCATTCAGTGATGGCAGGAATAGGATGTGAGAAGGTTGTTAGAAACACGGGAAAACCTTTTTGTTGTTCGTCCCTTGCCTTGGTAGTTTTCTACTTAGTTTTCAACTCTCTTTTTCCCGAGGTAGAATGTCCATTTCGCTATAAAAAAAATTGGGGTTGATTTTAGCGTTGTACATTTCTGTCTTTAGTATTTGTACTTTTCCATGCCCCCTTTGTTCGGTTTTTCTTCCAGCAGTCGGTAAGGGTGTATTAATATTTCGCAAGAATAAGTAGATGATTAATTGTATCTGCTTTTTGGAGTGAACCAAATAATTTCTCAGTCACTATAAAATGTGTCTGATGCCGCCAATGTTCGCTACGTAATTTATCAAAATCTTGGCAAAACCTTTTTTGGAGATTTTTTTCTTAACAAAGAAAAGAAAAAGAGAAACCGACGCAGAAAAGGTGTGGTAATCATACAACAACGGGCGCTCTCATTCTTGTAATATTGCTTGATTCCAATGAACTGGATCAATAAAACCAACGAAGAACACGGAAAACAGAAAAAAGACGACACAAAAAGAGTTGCGTCCCTTGAAAACAAGAATAGCATGGGGAATTTGAACTGTGATTTTTCTGCCGGGAGCGGTGGCACGCTCCTGTAATCCAGCCGTTTGTTTGGAGGCGTGAGGTAGAGGACGGTAGACTGGGACGACTGTTACAATCAGAAGACAATATTTCATGTCCGCCTTAACGTTCGCTTACTTAAGTGACTAAAGATAACTTGTAGAATGCAGTACTTGAAATAGAAACACGCTGACGCAGTAAGGAAAGAAGAGTAGCGAGATCAATTCGCAGTCTTACACACAGTGAAATGTAAGTGATTCTATTATCAGACACTACCAAGAACAAACAGACATTGCAGATAAGAACATGATGCATTTGAAGTTAATGGATAACACGAGGATCACAATGTGTAGCGAATAAAGACTGGTGTCTGCAAACACTGACCACAACAAATGACATCTCCTACTGCAGTACTACGCATGCCTTCCACTCTCACTGAGAACAAGGCGGACTGTCCCTCAAATCGGACCTACCTCTTTTGTCTCGTCAAGTCTTTTCTCCCGTTTTAGTTCTGAATGTGAATCTCTGCCATTTGTAACAGGAAAAGATTTCTACGACCTGTTCCATTTGCCTAGCCGGGTAATAGAAGTAAATATATTTGCGTATTTTCAATAAGAACATATTTTCACTTATTCATACTTATGAAGAAAATGATACCGAATATTTTCATATGTTCAGTAACATAGCATATATACTATATAAATAAAGACAGGAAATTAATAATGTTGCAGTACACTTGTAATATACTTGGCATTTGCATTTTGACAACACATCATTGCTTTTCATCACAAGACAAGACCAATAGGTTATAAGTAGAATAGTATTAGATATACTTGCTGGAACGTGCAAGCAGTTTTTGGAATTTGTGTCTGACCCTGTGATAGGTAAACAACAAAAGGATCGGTCCAGACATTCATTCCTCCAGGCTTAATTTTCCCTCGGCTTTGGGTCACGGGCAGCCTCACGCTTGGCCGACAACGTGATCGCGAACGCGTTGCCCCTCGCGATTGCCAGTGAGTATCTTTGAAGCAGGAATTGTGTCTGGCGTGGGTCATCTGTCGACAGTGCAATCCGCTGGCCAATCTCTCGAATAAGTTCCGTTGCTGCCGGTTCGTTCACTCCGGTCGTTTTGACAGCAAACGGGACGAAGTGGTACCGCTCCGTGATAGAGGCGTATTCCTCCTTTTCGTCCCTTCGGCAGACTGGCAGGCGTGGCCAGGGTCGATGGCGGAGTCTGTAATTGAAGACGGCGCAAAAGAGTCAGAGCAGGTGGCGTCCCAAACAAGTGACTTGCCGTTCTTGAATGGGAATACAGTCACGCCGTCGGGGCGCCGCCCGTCTCCTCTGTCGAGGCCAACCGGTTCCAAAACGGAATTCTGGCCTGCAGAGTCGAGCGACCGTTTGATGACGTCGTTGAGGTCTGCGTGGCGTGGGAATCTCCCAGCACTAGCGGCATGAAAGCGGGTGCAGTCCGTAGATGTCGACCGTCTTGCCGCATCGACAGGGGTGGCTCTGGCACATCTGCTGGCCGAGGCGGAGAGAGACAGCGATCCTCAGCGTCTCGTCGTCTAGGAGGGTGCCGAGAGAAGTGGAGGGAATGGCGTGTAACCAGCAACCGCTGTTGGGTTGTGCGGCCGAGCCCAGACAAACCAATCGATGCTGGTTAAGACGGGGTCTGAGCTAGTTCGCGACAGCTCGACTGGCAGTGCGGTCCCAACTGTGCTGGGATTCCGGGATCTCACCATCTGGGAGCCCCTTCTGTCTCCAACGGCCAAGAACGTCCTCTGCGTCCACTGGAGCTAAATCGTCGGCCGTTGTTTGGCCGAGGATGGCGTTGATGAGCCGCTTGCTGGAGTTGACAGAGGCCAGAAAGGCAGGGAGTGCCAGGTCGCTGGCGGCCCCCCTCGGCCAGTAGTAGCGTCGCCTGTCGCCAGCCCGTGTCATCGAATTAGATTGATCGGGGTAAATGATGTATTGCTAAAAGTCAAAATCAAATTGTCTTACCAGAATAATGGGTGTTCAGAATGCCAATGGCAATTATGTACATAAGAGCTATATCAGCTGTCTCTGTGATATGTATGATTTGATATGGTATGCTTTGATATGGTATGATGTGGCATGATATGGTATGGAGATCAGGAAGACTAGGCTGAAACACTTGAAGACATTCCTCTGAAGACCGTCAGTCGTCTCGCTTTTCATGAAGTTCTTCTCCTCTAATATGATATGATATGACATGATATGGTATGGGAATTTTGAGGAAGGATGAAATAATTCTGTGATCTTTTTTCTTGTGCATGGGTAGAGCCTTAGTCTTCCTGGATGGATTGGATCACAGACGTGCTGTGGTGTATGATTAGACCTGTATCCCCATGAACTTTGTGCACAACTCCAGCCTTAATGACCTGATATAGTCCTGATACCTCCCTGTGGCCTCCAACACCCAACAGTCTGGCATCCAGCTGATGATGGGGACATTTTGTGGATCTGATCGTTTGTTGTATCTAGTGCGGTGTGATTTCGTACGGTATGGTGTCGTAACGAGTCTTTTCGAATTGTAAGAGTAGTGTATAGAATAATGTCGTTTTGTATCGCATCGCATAACACAGCATAGCAATACACAGCATAGCATAGCATGGCATGGCATGGCATGGCATGGCATGGCATAACATTACATGACATAGCACAGCTTGACATAGCAGAGCATAGCACAACATAGCAGAGCGTGGCGTAGCAAAGCAGGGCAGGACAGGGCAGGGCAGAGCAGGGCAGGGCAGGCCAGGGCAGGACAGGACAGGACAGGACAGGGCAGGGCAGGGCAGGGCAGGACAGGGCAGGGCAGGGCAGGGCAGGGCAGGGCAGGGCACGGCAGAGCAGGGCAGGACAGGGCACGGCAGGGCAGGGCAGGCCATACTTGTGCCGCGGCGAGCAATTTGCTGGATCTTGTTTCGGTCAGATCACAGAGCCTGCAGGTTTCTCTGGCTTGGATCTTGCTTACATGTTTCTGGTGTTGACAGCTTTGCCTCGATACAGTATAGTACAGTACAGTGCGATACGGTACGGTACGGTACAGTACAGTATAACATTACATCGAATCTTATCCCATCGTATTCGTATCCTAGTTTATCAATTTGTGTTTTATGACACAGCAACAAAAGGAAGGCAACACCTATATTTCCTGAACTTGGTTTTATGGATCCCCCCTCCCCCCTTACTGTGAATCAGAGGCCAGCAAGATCTTTCGTTTTATAGCGCGCCGCCAAAAGTTTTTCTTTTTGTCGTAAAGACAAGTGTTTTAAGCAACTGCACACGGAAATCCGAAACAGAAATGATAAAATCCCACCCACCCCCCCCCCCATCCCCCGTTAATTTAGGCACATTGATACCGGATCGGTTGTAACAAGTTAGTCCCTTTGGCTTCAACATCTTTCTGTGTGTGGTTTTTTAAAACTTAACTTATTTTTCTGTTGCTTCGGTTTCTGTAGCAAAGAGCTTTTTTTCCGGGGTGGGGTTGCTAGCCCCACGCCCAACCCTCCTCCTTTCGCAAACGGGCTTGGGACCGTCTATGGCGGAGTTATATCAACCTGATCCAGCAGCTGTATGAGGGCGCCACGTGCCAGGTGATCCACAATGGAAAGCTGACAGAGGAATTTGAGGTGACTATAGGGGTCTGTCATGGATGCTTGCTGTCGCCGATGATCTTCCTGCTCGTGGTGGACTAGGTCATGAGAGAGACAACCAGAACAGGCAGGACCGGAGTCCAGCGGACCCTGACACAGACCTTGGACGACCTTGACTTTGCAGACGACTTGTGCCTGATGTCCCAATGCTACCAACACATGCAACAGAAGGCAGACAACCTTGCGAGAAAGCCAATTGAACACCACCTGCTCGCAAAATATTACTGCTACTGATTACAGTCATAATAACTATCCATGTAAAATTAAAGTATGCACTTGAATATCAAATGCAACCTCAACAAAACAGGAAGCTAAGGTGAAACGTACCACCACAAGTTTGACAAGCTCCTGGAGTGGCCCTTCTAGTCACATGACCTTGAGGGTGTGGGGATGGTGGGAAATGCCCCTTTTGTCTTTTTGCATGTGAATCAAGCCCACACATGTCATTGTAGTTTTGTGAGTTAAAAAAAAAATGTTGTTTGTTTTAGAATCATGGCTGAGGAATTCAATATCTGGAAAGTGGTCGAGTTTATTAAAGCTGGTGGAGACTCCAATCCAGAGATAGAGGTGCTGCCTGCAGGCTGGGTAGACGAGACACTAAAGATTGCCTACTGGCCGAGGTCCAACCATACCAGGCAGTGGTCCAAGGCATCAAAGCCTGTCGACAAGACATGGCCAGCCTACACTTTCATCAAAGTCCACAAGGCCTTCAGTGAGTTATTTTGTATAAGTTGCATGTGCCCACAACCTGGGTCATTTTTGATAAGCTGTTGACAACTTAACAAGGTCCGTTTTTGCAGATTTGCAGTTTTAATCCATCTAAAGGTCGCCATGCCGAACTGCTGTGGTCGAGCAAATAGTGGACCCCAAATAGTCCTACACAGTGACAAATGTTATTTATGTAAACAAATGCAGTGACATGTTCCAATTGACATCTTGGCTAATCCTGATATGACCCAAAGTGGTTGACAAGACGCTTTAAGTCATACATTTTATTTTATTTGACATCTTGGCTAAACCATTCTCGTGTTCTCAAAATTTCTTTGTTTTGTTTTTGGTTTGAATTTGTTAGAAAGCTTGTCATTGCAATGGGGCATGTTTATTCCCTTCATCTTTCCATGAAAATGAGCACAATTTTGATATAATTAATAAATCAGGTGTTAATAGTCCAGATGACCATTTGTTTTTGGTTTTTGTGTCGATTTTCAGACAGTTATACTGAAGCTGACATGGCTGCGAATCACTTGGTGGATAACACCGAACTTGATTCCGAGTCCGCGGACCAAGGAAGGCGAGAGGACAGGGATGGGGGGAAGAGGAAAAGGGTTCCTAAACGACAATGGTAGGTTTTTGTTTCTGTGATACGTATCAAATTGATGTGAATGTTGGAGTTGATTTCGTCCAAATTAGCGTTATCTTTCAGTTATTCACATCTGTACAGTTTCAAGGCTCTTTTGAACTTGTTAAACCTTACTCGAAACGCAAAGTAATGAGTTTTTTGTTCAGTCAGACCTCGCTCACTGTAGATAAGTAATCATGGCATTTGAAACACTGCATGTTGGAGTGCCATGCAAAACATGTAAAATGTGACCCACAGTGTCAAAAGCCACAATGTTTAACAAAGGCTAGTCTCAGCCACGTATAGTCCATTTGTTTACTTCGGCCGAGGCTAGCCATTGTTCAACATTATGGATTCTGTCATGGCAAGTCTTTGCTGGTCAACAACAACATGAAAACACAGGGCTTTTTAATCAGCGACATGTATTTCATATTGGGTGTAAATCTCACCACTTAAATAGAATCTACTAGTGCATGGTTTTTCTACACCATTTATTCTGTCTTCAGGTCTCCCTCCAGAGAAAGTGAAGAAGAGGACATCAAGAGCCAAGATGACAAAACTCCTGTGAAAAGGATGGCAAGGCCATGCAAACCAGACCAGAGACCAGTGTTCACCACACGCCGCATGTTTGGTTCCCCACCATCTGAACATCAGTCTTCTTGCGTCTCACCCGTAGTCCTACCCACTCCCCACATGGGCCTGACCGCTACAACTTCCATTGTTCCCGTCCCGCCTATAGCCCTACCCACTCCCCACGTGGACATGACCGCTACAACTCCCACCAGGTCAACCCATCCTCCTCACACAGGCCTGACCACTACAACTCCCACCAGGTCAACTCATTCACCTCACACGGGCCTGACCACTACAACTCCCACCAGATCAACCCATCCTCCTCACACAGGCCTGACCACTACAACTCCCACCAGGTCAACCCATCCACCTCACACGGGCTTGACCGCTACAACTCCTGATCCCTCCATCCCCACACCCTCAAGGTCATGTGACTAGAAGGGCCACTCCAGGAGCTTGTCAAACTTGTGGTGGTACGTTTCACCTTAGCTTCCTGTTTTGTTGAGGTTGCATTAGATATTCAAGTGCATACTTTAATTTTACAGGGTTAGTTATTATGACTGTGATCAGTAGCAGTAATATTTTGCGAGCAGGTGGTGTTCAATTGGTTTTCTCGCGTGCACATGTTATTTAAATGACATGATAGAAATACCATAATTTTGGGGGGATTTGTTTTCAGCATCCAACTACACCCCGTACTTCGAGCGCCTTCTAAACAAGGTTCACACCGCAATGGGGGTTTCCTCAGACCTGGCTGCTCGTCTTGATCGTGTGGAGCAGCTGTTGGAGACGCTTGTTGCAAGGGAAGCTCCAAGAAATCCACAAGCAGATGTAGCTCAGCCTGCGGCACCTGCACCTGCGGCAGCCGCCAAGCTTCCTGAGGGCCCTCCAGGCCCTAACGGCCCAGTCTGGAAGTGCCCTCTGGGCAACCCAGACGACGTCCCTAAATTGGAGGAGGCTCTCCAGGATCCAGAAAAGCGGACAGCTGCGGTAAGTGCATATTAACTGCAGCGATTTTTAACAATATATGGAGACGTCTCATCACTCCAGATGTTACAACCTTCTAAATTAGATCATGTTCACTCCAGATGTTACAACCTCCTAAATTGGATCATATTCGTCAGGATAGCTACATTAATAACGCATTAAAAAATCTGTTTTAAGGCGTATCTGAAAATATGGAATGCTATCCTGTGTGGATGTTCAATCACACATTTCTCGCATTTGGAAGGTGTAACGGACCGGCTAACTCGGCCTCGGGTCAGCCTAGCCCGCACAATGAAAATAAAATAAAAGACACCAACACCAGCATAAATGTAAGAATGAAGTGTAATAACCCTTGTGCCTTACGGCACCCACCCAATCAACCTCGGCCCACACCAGGGCACAAAGGTGCTAACGTAACTCAGGCAGCCTCGGCCCACACAAGGGCACAAAGGCGCTAACTTAGTTCTAACCAATGACCATGCGGCCCCCGCCGATATAGCAATGAGTATTATTTACCACACTCACACTCACTCAATAGCCCCGGCCCACACCAGGGCTCTCCAGAACTAACGTGCGGCCCCCGCCGATAATCGTTCTACATACAACCTTTTGGCTTCTCCACCATTTCAGCCTCCAACGGCCTGTCTTCCTCCATCTTGTCAGATTCACTGTCCTCTCCACGCGTCAACATAGGCATCCCGCTGCCTACGGAGATTCTCTCTCGGCTAACCCCAGCGTCAATTCCGATTTCATATCTACCGGCACTCGTTGTGTTGCTGTTGACGTCCTCCATCAAGTTGGCAACTTGGAATCCGTCGAACTGCAGGACATCGGTCACCATCACTGCCCCTGCAGACTCAGGCCGACTTCCCTGGCACCGGGACAGTCCTGTGCAGCACCGGCCGAAGACTCTCCAGTCCACGCACGACCATGCTCAGCGACGCACAGCGCGAACCACCAAGTCAACCCCGACAACGCTTCTCCGCTCCTGCCGAGACTCCATCTCCATATTTTCCAACCGCTCAAGTCCGAGTTCTTTTCTGGGCCGCGTCACAATGTGACCTCACAAAACTTATGACGTAACGTTCGCAGAAGTAAATCTGGAGAACTTGTGTCAAACCTTTGCCTGGTTTTACATAGCTATGGACAATCCATATGCCAGACCACGCATTCTTTACAGAAGGGTTTCATTTTCAATTGCACCAGATGGTAGAACACTTCATTTTCAAACATTGCCGTTGGGGATAAACACATAAAACAAACTGTCGCTATTAATTATAGGCCATTTAATTGACCAACTGACTTCTGGCTTTAATGCTACTCTGTGAGACCTGGATCAACTTTGGTCTAAACAAAGAAAAAAAAAATACTAGTACATTTAATTGTAATGAAAATATTTCCTAGTATTTTTTATTATACAATGTTTCTTTGCTATACCTGGGTCATTTTTTGCTGTAAAAAAATAACAATACTAGAACATGTAATTGTAATGAAAGTAATTCCAAGTATTTTTTTATTATTTGTTAATTTATTTTTCAAACAGGTTTATTATTTGCTTTCAGGTCCGTTACCTATCTCGAGTTGGGGGCAGATATTCCATGGAATGTGTGCGGAACGTGTACAGCAAGGTGATGGCTAAAGGTGCAAGCTTGCATTTCAACAACCACGGGAAGAGAGGGAAAAGAGCATTCAGCGTCTTCACTACCCTGCGAGCGGTGATGATGGGTAAGTCGCAATCCATTTTGGACTTGCATTTGTAGCAAAAGTGATTCTATGTACTCACTTAACGTTTAAAAAAACACACAAAAAACAAACAAACAAAAAACACACACAAAACTGGATATTTCTCGAACACCGGGTATGGTGAAAAGGCGTGATTATCATGCAGATGATACCATTTTATATCTGTCAAAGTTTTTCTGATCAGTTTCTGATCAGTATTTGGTCTGCAGAAACCTTTGTTTAGGCTTATTATTCTGGTTTGTTGTTGTTGGTTTTTTTGTTGCTGTTGCTTATTACATACTCTTGCCCCTTGATGTCTGATGTCTTACTCGTTTGTGTGTTACAGAAGGAATCCTTGCAAAATATCCAGAGCTGTCCAAAAGTACCATCACAGAGATAAGTGCTAAGTGGTTCACCGGGTCAGGCGACAGGGATGGGGGGAGATAGCAAAGGCAGAAACAGAACAGAGAGGGTCAAGACCAGGATCAGAACCCGCAGAGTTGGAGTAGCTCTAGAATCATAACACGTGGGCAGTCTACTATGGATACTTGGAAGTTTTACTGGACTGATGACAGTTCCAAACAAGCACTTATTCTTGCAGTATTACACTAAAGTGGACGGTATTCTGCAAAATATCATAAATGTCCACCCTTAGAGCACCTTCGCATTTAGTGAAAACACTCTCAGATCTAACAAGACAATACTCAATAAGCAACACTGCGTAATACTACAAATGAACTTTTGGGTGACTGAACCTTGGTTGTTTTTGTTGCGTGTGTGCTTAAAAAAAATTTAAGATGAGAATAACAACAACACAATGTGTAAGTGATTAGTAGTTGCTTTTGGTAATAATCTGTGTAAATATAAGAAGAAAATAGAACTTTGTGCAAGTTGCCCCTATATAACTCGGTCTTTAAACGTCGCAAAAGGGCATTTTGTGTCATTTCTTATGCGCATACATATATTGTATTCCCTGTATAAGGTTTGTATTGAATGAAACATTAATTTGAACGCAAGTTTCCGGTTGATTATGCCATTACCTACTCATTTTTATCTGGCATTTTTGACTCAAATGCTTTAGCAAAAGTGAGCATGTACTCACCCGTGTCGTCCGTCCGGGCGTCAGGTAAAACTTTAACATTGCACAGGATGATATTTGGGTGGTGAAATGTATTGTGAATTAAAGCTGTAGCTGCACCACGATAGACATCAAAGAAGTGTGTGAGACTGGCAAGAGCTTTGAAGGAGGGGGAAAAGGAATAGAACTAAATCTGAGTGAGGGAAATCAGATCAGTTATGGGAATACTGATACTGAACTGAGGTAGATTCTCATATCGGTCAGTCCTACTTCTTTTTTAATTACGTTTTTCCTTTGGCTTGTTCACTCATGGAAAATGCTGCATGAACAGCATGCCATTACTCCCACAAATATGATTCAGCACTGGAAACGTTTTAATTGTAGAGATTTGCTTTCTTGTGCTGTAGATTAGATGTGCAACAAGGTGTTTCTGATATACTTTTTATCAGTAGTAAAAAGGGGCATGCATGCTGATTTTTCACTGTCTTTTCTTTTTATTCCTTGGATGTTTCTCCACCTTCATGGAAAAGTGTATGATAATTTCTATTCATCATATTTCACAATTCTAAGAGTTTGGATGTGGTTTTAAAAATAAATATAGCTGTGTAGAGTGTTGGAGTAGAGTACCACCAGTATGAGTTCTGTGCAGCATTTGCACCTATTTACTTATAATCTTTGCAAAATATATTGTGGCCAAATTATAATGATTTCTTGTTATTTTTGTGGTGAGAAATGATTTCCCTAAATCTGTTCTGAGTTTTACTTTTTTTATTGCTTGGCAAAGTACCTTGAGAGGAGTGAATAGCAAGAAATTATTTTCATTAATTTCCTGAGTGTTGTACTTTTCCATCAGTTTCTCATTGCTGTTTCTGTTATCATCAAAATTATTGCTAGAAATATGTAGCTCATTTTAGAGCTTTCTTGACATATATGGTTTATAAGGGTTGCCTTTATTCCTTCTCCTGTTTAAAAATCATTTTTAATGTGACCCGCTAGTGCAGAAAAACTGACATTCCAGAAAAGTGGTCTGACACACGCAGGGTTAAAAAGAATACATGCCATACCTTGTTTATGTCTATGTTTATGTCTTTATTTTTGTTTTTGTGGATGCAGTTTAGTCTAACATTCAAGTGTAAGAAATGTACATAATTTAGATTTTTATATGCAGTGTTTTGTCATTCTAGCTTTGTAGTTTTCAGTCTTTCTGGAATAATGATACTTTTGTAATGCATAATAAACTATTCATGATTGACTGTAAAATGCATTATGTTGTATATGGAAGTTCTGTGTGTGTGTGTGTGTGGTGGGGAGGGGGCCGACATTCAGCCAACATCCAGCCAGCGTAATGCCATTATGTAGCCGATATGGAACCAGCACAATGCCAACATTAAGCCAATATGCAGCCAGTGCAGTGCCTATAAAGCCAGTATTGAGCCATCATGGTGCCAGTCTACTGCCATCACGGTGCCAGCCTACTGCCAATATACCATAATGGCTGCATACCGGCTCAATACTGGCTATCATCATGGCACCATCTTGGTACCATCATGGCCCGAATCTTGGCCCGATCTCGGGCCTATTTACACTTTCGAGATTGGGCCAATATTGGTTACCATTAATGGGCCAATATCGGTTGTCAATATTGTTCCGATATTGGGCCAATATATTTGTGCTGGCTGGG
>JAWQFJ010011262.1:5000-21895 GCA_034096865.1 Theodoxus fluviatilis
TGGTATGTACTAATGATGCTTCCTGGACTGCCTGACAAACCTGCTAGTCTGCAGAGGCCACTTTACAGATCCCTGCATTTGGAAACATCTGGATGCATAATCACCACTCCACAGACAATTACTATATGAGCTCTCGCCTGAAAGCCACACAGCGGAGGTCGTCTCAAAACGAGTTAAAATGATTGTGTAAAAGAAGACATTTAGCACTGTGGCAAAGTCCAAAAGCAGATTGAGGTCTCCACCAGTGACAGACCATACGGGCGTGCATCCACAAAGACAACTGTCGCCTCCTTTGAAGATGGTCTAAGAATGCACCTCACCAGAGCCAGCAAAGAGAAGAAGAAGAGTGCTGCCCAGAGCGCCCTCTAGGAGACATTCCAGTGTCCTCACATCCCTCAGCTGTGTAGTGACGCCTCAGTTTGCTGAACCTTATCTGGACACGCCAGCAGTGCATAATACCTTGCATTCCCGCTTTCTCCGACTCTCAAGGGTCACGACTAGATAACTGGGCACACTGTTCGGAGTCTTGAGTCCAGCAGTTGCTCGTGTGATGGCTAGGGAGTTGAAAATGGCATTCGTCCCGGGCTAGCGAGTATAACCAGGTTGTTCTTCTCAGGTGTTGATTCTCCAAGTGCAAGATCAGAGGCGGGCTTATGAAAGTATGGATGTGCAGCCCAATGCAAGCCAAAGAAAGTTTCTGGTGCTATTCTAAAGTGATATGAGAGTCGGTATCAACATAGGGACGGAAACGCAGATTGTATCTGGTTTTGGAAATTAATTTATTACGAGATCTGACTGATTGGACATCGTGTATTATTACATATACAACTCCCAAACTGTCTTTTGGATTGCTTTGAATTGATGTTTAAGGTGTACAGTGGCGATGTACATCACTATGCATATGTCTTTTTACCTGTCTGAGGCTGCCATGCATGTCGAGTGGTACACACAGGATCAACACACGTAGAGCGTGCTTACTGTTTGCATGCATGAGTTCCATATTACCTTGGAGTGCACGTATGAGCGTGACGTAGGTGGGCAGTTGACTGGATGGCTAGCTGACTGTCTGACTTGCTGGCAGATTGGCTGGCTGCCTGGCTAGTAGATTTGTGGGTATGCTGCTGATGGAATGAGAAAAAATCGACCAGTTCATGGGTGGATGAAACAATTCAGAGAGAGAGAGAGAGAGAGAGAGAGAGAGAGAGAGAGAGAGAGAGAGAGAGAGAGAGAGAACGCAAACAAACACAGGCGGACGGACGGACGGGCGAGCGGGCAGGCAGGCGGGCGGGCAAAAAGACAGACAGATAGACAGACAGACAGACAGACAGACAGACCGATAGATAGATACACGTATACATATAAAAGTTGTCGACGAGTCAAGTCGTCAGTTCTTCATCTTCTTTTAAACGTCTGCTTGACCGTCCTAAAAAAGAATTGCTGGTGATTTTTTTCTGCTTCAACGTCCATGCCATGATCTGATCCATTGCGTTGCTTGCCATTCAGAGCGGGAGGTGCGGAGAGCGATACACAATGCCAAGCTGAGGAACTTCTGGATCAATATCCTTGTCAACAAGTACGACGGACGTGCCCTTCCCTCCAGCAAGCTGCACGGAATGTCAGGTAATTGTCTCGGAGTCAAGAAGCCGAAGTCGAAAACAGAACCTTCAAAGTGATATTTACTTTCGGGAGACTTCGAGAGAGGGAGTGAAAAGGAGTGAGTGTATCCACCGCCCTGAAGGTTTTTATGGCTGTAGTACTCACCACCCTCCTGTACGCATTGGAGAACTGGACAATATACATGCACAGTAGACACGCCAGGCTACTCAACATCTTTCACATGCGTTGCCTCTGGAGGCTTCAACTAATTTAGTGGCAGAACAGGATCCCTGATTCAAACGTTCTGAACTGATTCGGCATCTCGAGCCCCCACACCCCCATGCCAAAGTTCAGGCAAGGAGGGCAGGGCATGCATCTCCTATGCCAGACAACATACTGCCAAAGTTCAGACAAGGAGGACAGGGCATGCATCACCTATACCAGACAACCTACTGCCAAAGGAGCTGCTGTGTGGAGACTTCTGCTAGGGAAAGCAAGCTGCTGGGGGAGAACTAAGCATTTCAAGGACTGCTTGAATGCTCCAACCGAGCTCTAAAGATCAACGTGTGCGCCTGGGAGACACTGGCGCAAGAAGACCACCCCTAGCCCGGCAAGGTGACGCCAGGGTCGCGGGTTGCAGAAGAGAAGAAAGATGAAGCAGCGCTCAGAGCAAAGGCGAATGGCACGAAAGGTCAGAGGTGACATCACCCCTACTGCCTCTCTGGCTGTTGGAGATGAATAGGCATGGCAGACCAACTTTATTGAGTATGATGTTTTGACCAGAAACGTGTACGTGGCGGGCAAAATTGGTCATTTTTTATTGTAGATGAAGATGTACAGTAGACAGAATTGATCATGGCTATTGCAGGCGGAGAGGCACAGTAGCAGATGCGGATTTCCCAAGATTATGGACAAACAATTCAAAGCAATATATGAATCATTGTCGATCTCTTTTTTTTTAAACGATAGCTGTTATCATATGCAAAGTCTAACCAGTCAGTTCTTTAATAAACGTGTTTCCGAAACCAGACCGTGTCTGCTTTTCGTCCCATTGTTGGTACCAACTCCTGTATGATGACACCGATCACTTTCAAATGATGCCGGAAACGCCTTTAAGATCGCAAATCCATAGTCTAGGAAACCCGCCTAAAGAATTTTTATATCATAAATGTAGCAGACGAAGAGGCATAGCAGACAAAAATTGATCATAGGTGTTGTAGACAAAGAGTAAAAGCAAACAAAATTGACCTTGGCTGTTGTAGACACAGAGACACATGAGACAAACGTGATCATAGCCGTTGCAGACAAATTCGATCATGGCTGTTGCAGAGACAAACTTGATCATGGCTGCTAAAGACCCAAGAGACAAACTTGATCGTGACTTTCAAGACACAGAAACTAAGAGACAAACGTGATCAAGACTGTTGCAGACCCAGGGACACGAGACAAACTTGATCGTGACTGTTGCAGACACATGAACACAAGAAATACACTTAACCATGGCAGCTGCAGACAAAGAAACACAAGAGACAAACTTGATCATGACTATTGTAGACACAGAGACACAAGAAACACGCTTAATCATGGCTGTTGCAGACACAGGAGACAAACTTGATCATGGTCGTTGTAGACACGGGAGACAAACTTGATCATGGCCGTTGTAGACACGGGAGACAAACTTGATCATGGTCGTTGTAGACACAGAGACAGGAGACAAACTTGATCATGGCTGTAGCAGACACAAGAAACACACTTAAGCAAGGCTGTTGCAGACACAGGAGACAAACTTGATCATGGCCGTTGTAGACACGGGAGACAAACTTGATCATGGCCGTTGTAGACACAGAGACAGGAGACAAACTTGATCATGGCTGTAGCAGACACAAGAAACACACTTAAGCAAGGCTATTGCAGACACAGGAGACAAACTTGATCGTGATTGTTGCTGACACAGAGGCAGAGCAGCAATACGCTGAGGAAGACCCAAGGCAGACACCCGAAGGAGCGGAGTGCCAGTATCTACAGTGACAGCAAAAGAACATGGTCAAAGGGTCAGTGTAATCTCTGCCTGTCTCTTCTTATGTGCGTTCCGATTGGGCGATGACTATACCTACTTTGCTGAAGTTTCGACTTCGCACGAGTGATTTTGGTGTTTAGCAGTGTGTCTCAAGTTAAAAATTACATTGATTGATTGGTTGGTTGTTTGGTGTATCGATTGGTTGGTTCGTTGATTGAGTGATTGATTTGATTGATTGATTTCATTGCTTTGATTGATTGATTTGATTGGTTAGTTGGTTGATTGATTGCTTGATTGGATTGATTTGCTTGATTGATTGATTGGATGATTTGGTTTGATTTGGATTGATTTGGATTGATTTGATTTGATTTGATTTGATTTGGATTGATTTGGATTGATTTGATTCATTTGGATTGATTTGATTGATTATGGGGTTTGATGGGGTTTACTTGGGTTTGCTTGGGTTTGCTTGGGTTTGCTTTGCTCGGGTTTACTTTGCTCGGGTTTGCTTTGCTCGGGTTTGCTTTGCTTGGGTTTGCTTTGCTCGAGTTTGCTTTGATCGATTCATTCGATGATTCATTTGATGTGATGTCATTTGATGTGATGTCATTTGTTGTGATGTCATTTGATGTGATGTCATTTGATGAGATGTCATTTGATGTGATGTCATTTGATGTGATGTCATGTTATGTGATGTCATGTGATGTGATGTCATGTGATGTGATGTGATGTCATGTGATGTGATGTGATTTGGATTGATTTGGATTGATTTGGGTTGGGTTGGGTTGGGTTGGGTTGATTTGGTTGGTTGATTTGGTTGGTTGATTTGGTTGGTTGATTTGGTTGGTTGATTTGGTTGGTTAATCTGGTTGGTTAATTTGGTTGTTTGCTTTGTTTGCTTTGTTGATTTGGTTGGTTAATTTTGTTGTTTACTTTGTTTGCTTTATTTTATTTTTGTTTGATTTGTGTGATTTGATCGATTTGATCGATTTAATCGATTTTTTTGTTTGATCGATTGGTTTGGTCGATTGGTTTGATCGATTGGTTTGATCGATTGGTTTGATCAAATGGTTTGATCGATTGATTTGATCGATTGATTTGATTGATTGATTGATTGATTGATTGATTGGATTGATCGTATTGGTTGGATTAATTGATTGATTGATTTGATTGATTGATTTGATTTGATTGATTCATTGATTTGATTTGATTTGATTTGATTTGATTTGATTTGATTTGATGTGATGTGATGTGATGTGATGTGATGTGATGTGATGTGATGTGATGTGATGGAATGTAGATGTGATGGAATGTGGATGTGATGTGATTGTGATTGTGATTGTGATGTGAATGTGAAGGTGAAGGTGGAGGTGAGGTGAGGTGAGGTGTGGTGAGGTGAGGTGAGGTGAGGTGAGGTGAGGTGAGGTGAGGTGAGGTGAGGTATGGTGATGGTGATGGTGATTATGATGCGATGTAATGTGATGTGATTTGGATTGATTTGGATTGAATTGATCTGGATTGGATTGATTTGGATTAGATTGATTTGGATTGGATTGATTTGGATTGGATTGATTTGGATTGGATTGATTTAGATTGGATTGATTTGGATTGGAATTGATTGGAGTTGAGTTGAGGAGTTAAGAAGTGTAGTTGATTTGAGGAGTGTAGTTGAGTTGAGAATTTGAGTTGAGTTGAGGAGTTGGGTTGGGTTGGATTGGGTTGGGTTGGGTTGGGTTAGGTTGGATTTGGTTGATTTGGTTGGTTGATTTGATTGGTTGATTTAATTGATTTGGTTGGTTGATTTGGTTCTCTTTGTACTAGCTGGCCTAGGCCCCCTACCACCCCCCTGTCTCTCCTCCCCCTCTCCCCAGTTTCATGGTTAAGCGGTGACGCTGTACATCAGTTTGTCAAATGTCTGAAGTGAATGTCTGACTCCTATGTTATTAAGTTTATTAAGTTACCTTTGAAGTGATTGATTGTTATTGTATATTGTAATGGTTGTGTGTGTATGCGCCTTGATCATGTCTTAACTCATGATAAGGCGCTATATAAATCCACACATTATTATTATTATTATTATTATTATTATTATTATTATTATTATTATTATTATTATTATTATTTGGTTGGTTGATTTGGTTGGTTGATTTGGTTGGTCGATTTAGTTGATTTGGTTGGTGGGTTGGTGGGTTGGGTTGGGTTGGGATGGGATGAGATGGGATGGGATGGGATGGGATGGGATGAGATTGGATTGATGGGATGGAATGGGATGGAATTGGATTGATGGGATGGGATTGGTTTGATGGGATGGGATGGGATTGAATTGATGGGATGGGATTGGATTGGATTGATGAGATGGGATGGGATTGGATTGATGGGATGGAATGGGATTGGATTGGATTGGATTGGATTGGATTGGGTTGGGTTGTGTTTTTGATTTGATTTGATTTGATTTAATTCGATTTGAATGATTTGAATTGATATGATTTGCTTGATTAGATTTGATCGTTTTGATCAATTTGATTTGATTGATCTGATTTGACTGATTTGATTTGATATGATTTGCTTGATTAGATTTGATCGCTTTGATCAATTTGATTTGATTGATCTGATTTGATTGATTGATTTGATTGATTGATTTGATTAAATTGATTTGATTAATGTGATTTGATTGATTATAATTTGATCGATTTGATTTGATTGATTCCATTTAATTGATTTGATTTGATGCATTCGATTTGATTGATTTGATTTGATTGATTTGATTCATTTGATTGATTTAATTTGATTGAATTGATTTGGTTAATTTGATTTATTTGATTGATTTGATTTGATTAATTTGATTTGATTTGATTGATTAATGGATTGATTTAACTGATATATTTGATTTGATTGATTGGATTGGATTGATTTGATTGAATTGAATAGATTGGACATATTTGATAGGACATATTTTATTGGATTGATTTGATTTGATTGGATTGGATTGAATTGGATTGGATTGGACTATTTTGAATTGATTGATTGTATTTAATCTGATTTGATTTGATTTTATTGGATGGATTTGATTTGATTTGATTTATTTGATTGGATTGCTTTGATGGGATTGTTTGATTGCATTGGATTGATTGATTGGATAGATTGAAGGATTGATTGATTGATTTGGTTGGTCAATCGGTCGGTCAGTCGGGCGGGCGGGCGGCCTTCCTTGACGTGTGAGTGTGTGTGTGAGTGTGTTTGAGTGAGTGAGTGAGTGAGTGAGTGAGTGAGTGAGTGAGTGAGTGAGTGAGTGAGTGAGTGAGTGAGTGAGTGAGTGAGTGAGTGAGTGAGTGAGTGAGTGAGTGAGTGAGTGAGTGGAGTGGAGTGGAGTGGAGTGAGTGCGTGGAGTGAGTGCGTGGAGTGAGTGCGTGCGTGCATGTGTGTTTTGGTGGAAATTGAATTACCTTGTTGCACATATATACAACAATGTTCGAGGAAATCTCCATAGAGTATGAAGTAAGTGTTTTACTTCTTTTCAGCACAAGAGACTGAGCAAAAGATCAGAGATTTGAAGCGCCAGCCTTCCCCTCTCCTTTCTGTTCCTCACAATCAGTCTTTGTTAGCTACAGAAGAGGAGAACTTCTTGAAATTCTATTATGACATTTGAACATTTTTAGTAATTTTTATTGACTGCTACACTTTAACCCAAAATGTAAAAAATTTAAATGTGTTAAACAATCGAATACGATCAGAGTTTTTACATACTGGCCAAACAGAGAACTGGAGAACATTTCCTTCTGAAAAAAATCACCAAGCGAGAAGATAACGTATGACTTAGGGTGCGGGCAGTTTTGGTAGCCAATTGAAAGTAAGATATATACTCCTTTAATTTATAAATACACTGAATTGGGGTTGAGATGGGATGTGTACATGTATGTGTGATGATTTTGAAGTCATGTGTTGCAGCAGACGTCTAAGTACGAAAGTAAAAATTGTTCATTTCACAATGTTGTACTTCTAAATGAATGTCGGTCAGAAATATATAAACAACCAGAGTCCATTTATGCAGCATTGACTGACACTTTTAAGCATGTTCTTATATGGACCACTAGTGCGGGAACTAGCTGGGTGCATTTCTACAGCGTTGACTAACACTCTTAAGCATGTTCTTAAATGGAACCACTAGTGCGGAAACTTGTCCAGCAAACCATGTGTGTGAAGACATGAGTCGTCTGCAAATGTGTTTCCAGTCCACTAGTTCAGACGGACCAAGATTGTATTAAGGAACTGACTTCCTCCTGTGGGTTGTGGATAGTGATTTATATAACTAGGTAAAACATGACGTGACTTGCACTTATTCTAATCAGCTGTAATGCTTTTTTGCGGTGATCAATGGCTTTACATAGCCTGATAGGCTGTAAAACATCATCCATCCATCGTCCAGCCATCCATCTTAACGGACTGAAATGCTATGCATTCATCAGTTGCCCCTAACCTGCTTAAGCTGACAGCTTGAGCCTCTTGGCTACAAGTCCTCTAGAAGCATGAGTCTCAGTGGCCTTAACTTTGACGACAACGCTAGTGCACATTTTGTAGTAGAGAATGTAGCGATTAGAATAAACCACTGATAAATTGTGCATAGAGCTCTGAGGAACTGATTATGTTGTTTGGCTATGGTTTCCTTGAGTTCGTGTGCAAAATTCCGAAAATAACCATCTAATAGTGATATCGTCTTCTCTCAGTCTGTTAGAAATTTAGGCGTCATGTTTGACGATGACATGTCAATGAGAACTCATATCAACAAAATCTGTCAGCATATTATGAGTTAAGGAAAAGTAGTACCATTCGTCATTATCTTTCTCAGCTGGCCACCAAAACGCTCATCACATCACTTGTTCTGTCTCGTCTCGACTATGGAAACTCTCTTCTCGCTGGTATCCCTGACTCTCTGCTTAACAAACTTCAGAAAGTCCAGAATTGCGCTGCTAGGCTAGTTTTTCGATGTCCCAAGCGTACCCATGTCTCTCCACTCCTACATACACTTCACTGGCTCCTGCCTTAAGGGGAAAACGAAACGGTGTTGTTTTGGGGTTGTTGTTGTTGTTGTTGTTGTTGTATTGTATTCATTTGTTGTCTTAAGCTTTGGAACTCATATTAATTGAAGTCTTCAACATAACAGGTCAATTCGTTTGACTTTCTCTAACAAACGCCCACCACACCACGTATAATCATTCAGTAATGTTATCGTCAATAAATACACAGTGACAATTTTCTGTTTTACGGCCTACGATGACTAATTTGTGGACATATAAGCTATTGCAGTCTAGAAAGCGCAACAGGCTAGAATATTGGACGGAAGGCTTTAGAGAGGTGGTAGGAAAAGGTAATGATTTGTTTTCCATTTTTTGCATCCCAATTGCCGGTGTGGTAAGTGAGGGCTGTATGAATAAAACGAAATTGTTTTCGGGGGGCGGGACTAGAACACGATGGGACATCCTATGTCAGTGTTGATAAAGACGGGAAATACAGAAATCAATCACTAACCAATGTGCCCATACATAAATGAGCATTAAAAAAAAATTCTCCTATTTAGGAAAAACGCTTAATCATGCAAGGGTTTGACATTTTATGAGGTGTAGTGTCATATCAAAAGATTTGTTCAATGTTGGTACCCGAGTTGAACGTGCTGTTGGAGTTGTGTCATAATATCCTCTTTTCTGTTTTACGATCAGGTACGTAGATTCTGTTTTGGTGTCGCATTGTTATCAATCATGAAATACAGAATGTTTTAGATATGTGAATTTTACTTGTCTTTATTATTGATTTGAAAAAATACTATCATGCATCAGTATTTACTAAAGTTAGGTGCTGACTGTCATTTGTAATCAGTATAGTTACAGATGTACAGACGTAAATAACTTTCCTTACCACACTTAATGGAAATGTTATGTTGTTGCCTTTGCAGATAATGAAAAAGAAATTCAGTGCTTGGATTAAATTTGAAATATTTTTGTATGAAAATGTTAAGATGCTGTTTTCCCGTTATTAAAGATTATGATTGTTCTGATGTGTTATGTCATTGAAGTATGAACGTCTTTGCTAGCTTCTGCACAATGTCGCTTTATCGCATTGTATAAAGAGCACATCCAACAGAACTGCTCGGTAGTGATATATGTATCAAGAGGAGATCTTGTCCATGGGAACTTGCAACCAGCATCAGATCAGCTGTACTACCAATAGTTCACTTATAGCATTTCAATTTGACATGAATGCTAATGACAACTTTACTGCGCTTGAAGGTCTTTGCTAAGGATTACATCACCAAAAGCTAACGAATGTGTCTGCCTTTGAGAAAAGCAAGAAGCAAGGCGACGTACTATAACAGCAGAGCAGACAATGAATAGGACGGGAAACACCACCAACACTACAACAGTGCAAAGCGTTGGCAAGCAAATGGGTCCGTCCAAGACAACCCTATGATTTGTCACCACCACCATTAGCAGATTGTCTTCCGATATCTGGATTGCACTAGTGTACTCGTTCGATGAGAGGAATGAGGAATAGCCAGCGAGCCTGGCAGGCCATGACAGCTGATGGACTTCTGATTGATGTAAATAAGTACAGGATGAATAGATGAAAAAATGGAGAGAGAGACAGACTAGACATGCTAGATGTGATGTGACCTGACCGGACGAAACCTGGCGTATTGACGGACTGAACAGACAGACAAGTATTTTTGTTGGGATATTCCTGCTCTGCGTCCTCCTACCGCTCCTTCTTCTGCTGCTACCGCTGTGGTTGCTGCCGCCCCTCTCCCTCCTCTACATTTTCTTCCTCCACCAGCAGCAGCAGCGGCAGAAGCAGTAGTTGTAGTGGTTGTAGCAGTAGTAGTATTAGTAGTAGCAGGAGGAGGAGGAACAGGAATAGGAGGAGGAGTAGGAATAGTAATTGTAGGAATTGTGTGTGTGTGTGGGCGCGCGCAAGCGTGTGTGCGCACGCGCGCGTGCAGACGCGACCGTCCACATACTTGGTACAGGAATTACTTCAGCACACATATTGGATGTAAGGCATGTTGGTGTTTCGTCCTGTACAGACAACCAGCAGATTACAAAATAGAAAAGGCTGCAGCCCTTCAATGAGCAAAACCAAGCACTGAACTTATTTGTCAATTCCTGACATACTGGCATCAGCTTTTTATATTTATGGATAATTAATTTATTCATTAGGGATAAATCAAGTAAAGACGAAATATAATACATTCGAACAGTTTATGAGTGTGAAAGATACATTACAAAGGCCTTGCAAATCAACATCTTTCAACAATAAACATCAAACCCCTACCTTTACTACTAAAGAAACTACGTTTAAATTACCTATTGAAACTTGTTATAAAAATTGTCTTGGGACATTAGATACAGTATTATAGAGCAACACATACAATATTAAAAGTACACAGTACAATAAACACTATATTTCTGAGATAGATATATAACTACAGTGTTAGGACCTCATATACATAAAACACGTGTGTGTGTGTGTGTGTGTGTGTGTGTGTGCGTGCGGGCATATTTGCCTTTCGCTCTAATGCTGCAAACAATATAGAAAAAATATTAACATACATTGCAAAAAATCTCTATGACAATAAATAATTTACAAGAACTTAGAATCCTTTGTATAGAAGAAAAATAAGTACAATGAAATCAAAACGTTTTTACAGACCAAATGTGAGAGCAGCCCTCTCTTGAATTCAAACATCCTTACAATTCTCCCTAAAGATGGTTGCCTACAACCACCACTGAAACCGCCAATACACTGCAAGATATGGATGAATTAGCCATCAGACACTCCGGTTATTGATAATGCCTATGTACATCAGTTCAAAATATAACGTGTGACCTGAAATAAATATTCTTATCAATATTTTACAATATGTTCGCATATGTGGATTTTGACGCCCTCTTTCGCTTGAAGCTATGCTGAAAATGCTTCTGGAATGTCACAGCAGCATGCATGCTGTTCGTAAGGAGCATTCTGTCTTCAAATATAGTCAAATAAACTGTCATTTACAAAAGCATGTAGAAAGAGATTTACAAGCACCCCCCAAAAAATTTACATGACGTAAAAAAGGTTCAGACTGATTTACATCTTGTATTTTCCTTCATTACTTCCTTTCCGTCCGTTCCTCTATCCATCCGGCCGGCCGGCCGGAAAAAGCAGCTTATATGTACCCACGAAATAGGATACAGAAAAAATCCAAATAGTCTATTAGCAGGAGGTTCTTGTTCTCAAGTTGGCAGTGGGCGAGTTCCGCCTTGTGTTGTACACAGAATGAAACAAACATATGAATGAAAACAAAATGCATTGCAGTAAATACCTTTATTGTTGTGGTTGGATGTTTTCGAAAAGTGCAGACAATAAGAGGACTTTTCGAGTCCTAGACCTTTCGGAAACATCCAGTTACAACAGTAAAGTTAGTTACTTCAATATATGTGTTTTTGATACATCGCTTCCGTGATGGATTTATCTGCAGCCTACCAAAGATAATAGTATTGTATGTTTCCCTTTGTAGCTGCAAAATGTTTCCCTTTGTAGCTGCAAAATGTTTCCCTTTGTAGCTGCAAAATGTTTCCCTTTGTAGCTGCAAAATGTTTCCCTTTGTAGCTGCAAAATGTTTCCCTTTGTAGCTGCAAAATGTTTCCCTTTGTAGCTGCAAAATGTTTCCCTTTGTAGCTGCAAAATGTTTCCCTTTGTAGCTGCAAAATGTTTCCCTTTGTAGCTGCACAATGACTGTGTGCCACATGTAAAACGTCATTTTTGTGGTGCAACCCAATTCAAAATGTATTTTCAATCTAAGAGGTAGAAAAACTAATGACATGTTTTACCAATTTTTCAACCTACTGGTCTCATCGTATCAAAAAATAAGGAGTCTAGAAATAAAACTGTGGCAAACTAATGTAACTATAAGCAGCCATTTTCCACTTGTGATCATGATTCTGCCAGAAGTACGGTAAACAGCTTGACTAATATTCATAAAAACTTCTATAACAAACAATTATCTATGAAACTATTAATTTCTACAGTGTCCATTGATATCAGTAAGGTATGCACTGCAAGAACACATCTTGTTTTGACTACTTTTTACCTATTCAGAATGGTCTGCTACGTTGGAGGCTGAAACCCCAAATGCAACTACCGTGATAAAATACTACTATATACCATAATGCTATCATTTATCAAGGTTGTCAACACTCACTTCAGAAATTGATCCTATGAAGAATTTTGACTGAAACAAAAAAGTTGTTTCCTCCAGGGCATCACAGCCTGAATTGGGAAGACATTGCAAAATGTATTAAAAACCTTTCGTCTCATAATCTCTGTTATCACAAATCAAACCTGTTGTTAGGGTACAAACGTGTACGGGAAACAGTACCAAAAAGGGATCACCCAACACTAAGAGTGTGACCCACATCACTGGTGTGTCAGCACGATGTCTTGACCAAGTGGACTTCCAGGCGAAGGACTTCTACAGATAATATGAAAATACACATTCTCTCACGTGCAAGACAGGAAGAATGCATTTATGTCCTGTGTGAGTAAACATGTTTTGACATGTCACTTTTCCCGAAAAACAACTAACTGCATGTAATAGAAGAAGAAGGTTTCTGATTTGTGTGTGTCAATATGTGTTTCATCAAATTAGACTTCTGAGCAAAGGACTTATTGGAAAACCTGCAGGAATGTGGTTTCTGTCCTGTGTGTGTCAACATGTGTTGTGTTAAATGTGACTTTTGAGCAAAGGACTTAGTACAGATACTGCAAGAATGCGGTTTCTGTACTGTGTGTGTCAACATGTGTTGTGTCAAATGAGACTTCTGAGCAAAGGACTTATTACATATACTGCAAGAATGCGGTTTCTGTCGTGTGTGTGTCAACATGTATTGTGTCAAATGTGACTTTTGAGTAAAAGACTTAGTACAGATACTGCAAGAATGCGGTTTCTGTACTGTGTGTGTCAACATGTGTTGTGTCAAATGAGACTTCTGAGCAAAGGACTTAGTACAGATACTGCAAGAATGCGGTTTATGTCGTGTGTGTGTCAACATGTGTTATGTCAAATGTGACTTCTGAGTAAAAGACTTAGTACAGATACTGCAAGAATGCGGTTTCTGTCGTGTGTGTGTCAACATGTGTTGTGTCAAATAAGACTTCTGAGCAAAGGACTTATTGCAGATACTGCAAGAATGCGGTTTCTGTCGTGTGTGTGTCAACATGTGTTGTGTCAATTAAGACTTCTGAGCAAAGGAATGAGTACAGATGCTGCAAATATACGGTTTCTGTCCTGTGTGTGTCAACATGTGTTGTGTTAAATGACACTTTAGAGTAAATGACTTATTGCAGATACTGCAAGAATACTGTTTCTGTCTCGTGTGAGTCAACATATGTTTTGTGAAATGACTCTTCAGAGTAAAGGACTTATTGCAGATACTGCAAGAATGCGGTTTCTGTCCTGTGTGTGTCAACATGTGTTTAGACAAGGTGAATCGTTGACCAAACGACCTAGTGCAGATTCTACAGGAACTGGGCTTCTGACTGGAGTGTATCAACATGTGTTCTGACAAATTACCTTTACGACCAAATGACTTGCTACACATGCTACAAGCATGCTGTTTCTGACCAGATTGTTTCCACTCATGTCCAGCCAAAGTAAACCTTGAAACGAAAGACTGTTTACGTGTGATTCTGAAATGTACTTTCCTTCTTGTGTGTGTCAATATGGGTCTTGAGAGACTGGACTCTGTAGCAAACGAGTTAGTACAAGCACTACAAGTATAGACCTTGAGCCCCCAGTGTATCATCATGTGTCCCAATAATGTGGACCATTTGTTAAAAGACTTACCGCATTGTGTACACAGATGCTTTTTGTCTCTTGCATGCAACAACATGTGTTGTTGCAGTTCTGGTTTAGAATCAAATGGCCGTATGCACACGGAGCAACGCCAGGGATTGGCTTTCAAGTGAGAAAGCATGTGTTCTATCAGTGTAGTCTTGTCTGAACAAGTCTTGTCACAGAAACCACAGGAGTAGGAATCCATGACTGGTTTCATTGAGGGAGAACAAAGCAACTCCTTTGTTTCGGTGGGCTCCATTGTGTTGGGACAGATGAATATGTTGTTTGCTTCTGAAGACATCTTGGCACTGAATCAGAACGACAAATTACAGATTTTTTCATTTGCATATTTTAAAGTAGGAGAATATTGATTGTTGAGAACTTTTTTTAAAACCTTACGTCTGGGTTTCATGCAAAGGGACATAAACAAGAATTCTGCGTTAAATATTCGAGTAACCTACAGCAATATGAATGAAAAGCAATCGATCCAAAGTATATGGCAAAGTCTTGCCGGTATATATTTAAGACTTTTTACTGCAGAATGGAAGTAAGCAATGAGAACAACAGCAACAACTGTTATGTGACTTTTGTAAAGATCACTGCAGAAGTGGTCAGGAAAACACTGGTACTACACTGCAAGCAGAGATTAGATTAGTACAGACAGAAGCGGTAACTACTCATTGCGTGACTTAAGAACACAAGCAATGATCCACTTCTGACGAGGAGCTGGAACGTTTATAAGAAAAGGAAAAACATCGATGGGAAGCTTACGTCAATGTGCTGTCTGTAATTCCTTCGTCTTGGCACCTTTCGCAAATGTCAGCCTTGTAGTGAGGAACACTGACACAGTCTACACCAACTTGTAACTATGCTCCATACCTACAAAGAGATAGGAACTTGTTATTACCACACTTGGTGCTGTGGAAAGTAGAGCAGGTAAATTATTATAGCGTGTGGGTATACTTTTGGACAGAGAACTTTTGCAGTTAGGACTATAAGTCATTGACCGGAAAAAGATGTATTTACTTATTTTTTGCTGTGTGCAGATACAATGAAGAGTTTATGTCTTACAAGGAATAAGAAGGTTCTTCGATACAGGGAAGGGAGTGACATAGTGATGATTTCAGATTGTTTTAACGCTGGCATGTTGTTGTTTACTATTTCCATGAACAGAACGTATAATGAACACTTCGTCTTTGAATGCCTATTCACAACTCTTGTGTGCGTCCTATATTCAATAGAGACAGTATTATTTCTTCACATGGAAACTTTAGGCGAAGATTAAATTTGAAGTGGCTGTTCCTCAAATAAAGTGCACAACAGATGCTACATTAGATGATGTAGTCTGAAGTGTTGTTTAAACTTATCAATGCACCATGCAAGCCACATACGTGTTTTTAAAATGACATTTCCGTCTGCGTTTGCATGGTCTGACTGAGGAATCCATTGCAAAATTGGACGTAACTGCATTGACAGGTCATGGTGACCTGCAGAAAGAAATTCTCATTTGATTTGATGTAAAGCATGAGGAGTAACAGTATTGACATTTCATGCTGGAAAAAGTCGGCCAAAACTTACTTTAAAATCAAACGATTTACAGAAGCGTGGCAAACAAATGCAAGTGTCCCCTTTGTTTGGCTTACCCGATTCTGTTCTTCTGTGAAAGCAACGAAGAATTCAGTTTTCCATGGCTACAGAACAAACTGAAAACTGGTTGAAATAATACAGGACTGCCTTTCAGCAAAGAAAGCTACTACCTGATTGCCTGACTTAAGCTACTCACTTTTGCATGTGAGTTCATTTCAACTAAGGGGCATGAAAGAGCTGGAAGAATCGTGCACATGACCAAGATGTCACGCTTGATAAGATTTTTGATGGTTCGTATTCAAGCACACAATAACACATCTTTGAAAAATGAATGCTAAACGCAGGATTTTACTTTCCAAACGTTTGGCAATAATACATTATTTAACCCATAACCCCCATCCGCTAATTCCCTCTCCCATCACTGAAAACGGTTAGTAATGCTATGCATGTGCATGGGATTCTGAAGTGCGTTCAAATCGACCTACCGTTCGCCGACCGGTAGGCGAGCCCCCGATGTGCACTCTTAAACGACTCGTTATGATCGAACGGTAGCCAAGATGGCTTCCGCGATGCCTTCTAATTGTCCCGGATTGCGCTTCTCAACCAAATGAGTAAACCAGCAGCTGCAGACTGCTCGTTCCTTGTGGAAGCTGATAAAATACGTTAGAATGCAGCTGTGCATGAAGGTTCAGCATCGCTCGAATCGAAATTTATGTCAAAACGACAGTGCTGACTTGGTGGTAAGCAAGAATTTCTCGATGCTCAATTCAATGGAGGTTACACAACAAACTAAGGGCTAATGTAAGATATAAGAGTTGCCTCCCTTGA
>JAWQFJ010011264.1:0-2500 GCA_034096865.1 Theodoxus fluviatilis
ATATACACAATCGCACGTGCTCAAGGCAGCTTGCAACCTTATAGACACGTTCGCACTAAAAGTAGTTCTCAAATGATTTCCTGAAAATCTCATAGATTAGTTTTATTAGAACACCAAATTTGTGTTTATCTATCGGGATAAATAATTGGAGTGAAATAGAATCGCCTCTTTTTACTCTCAATGGTCTTCTGATCATGTTGAATTTTGATTGGTAGAATCATTGGAATGTGGATTCGAAGTCACGTGACCAACCTGTGTCAGAGATAGTATCTCTGTGTTCAGAATGGTGGTGTGTGTGTTTGTGTGTGTGTGTGTGAATGTGTGTGTGTTGGTATTCTTGAGTGTTAATCAAAAGTTGAGAAGTGAGAAATTTGATAATGGTCAAGATAGTTAACTTTTTTGTCTTGTTTTTAATATGGTGTGGATTTTTTTTTGTTGGGGTTTTTTCTTGGGGGGGGGGGGGGGGGGGGGGGGGGGGGAGGGGGGGGGGGGTGGTTGTTTTTTTTTGTGTGGACAATGGGGGGCCAGTGGACTGTTTGTCATACTGTAGTCTGTAGAAGACCAGTGCAGCAGTGGTCTTTGATGCTCAACACGGCATGTGCTGTGTGCAGGGCGGGGTCGTCGGAGCCAGTCTACGAGGTGGTCTGTGAGGAGGGGGGAGAGCTCTGTGCTGCTGCCCAGTCCTCCCTGCCCAACCTGCCTTCTGTCCCTCCCCACCCCTGCAGAGTAAGTATACAGATGCATACATGTGCAAACACAGGTAGGCATGTATGTACACATGTGCAAACATGCCTACACATTCGAACACAGCAGTACAACTTCAGTCCAAACTGCTTGATGTCTCCCTTTCTAGCTGGGAACCCTGGTTGCTAGGTTTAGGGGGCCTACGCATTAGCTCATCCAGTTTATTCACCCAGTTACCCAAATGGCTGATACGGGCCATGGGTACCACCTCAGGTCCTGAAGGGGCAGGCTCGCCGGCCCACACGCACGCACACACACACACACACACACACACACACACACACATACACACACATACACACACACACACACACACATACACACACACACACACACACACAAACCCACACACACACACAAACCCACTCACACTCAAACACGCAGCAACAAATATCATGTTTTATTCCATGCAGAATTATGTCAGGATTTAGTATGTTGACCAAATTGTTACTAATGCTTGGTGTGTGGGTGGTGACAACTTGTTGTGCAGATGAAATTTAAGTACTTGTATGCTGTGCCAGAATTCCCTGAAATTAGGCTTCTTACAGTGCTATTGCTTTACAAAGAGTTGACACACGACCAGTAAGTCTGCATCATATGTACAGAAATGAACATTTCTTCAGATAATATTATTGTAAGGAAAATGGATCAATTGTATTACCATGCTGTGATGATTTTGATACACCTCCTGGTGCACAATTTGAAAGATGAAAAATGTTTGGTTACTGAGAATTTTTGGGGGGTATTCTTACATGCTCTTCATCGCCCAGTTCCCCTGTGGTTTGGGGGTAGGAATTGACCCAGTGCTGCATGTCTCTACTCAATTTATAAGAGACTAATCTATAGGGAAATTGTGGCTTGACTTACACTTAATATAACCAGCTCTTGTGCTTGTTCATGATAGCTGACACATGTATAATCTACACAGTACACATGTTGATGGGCTGTAAGATTTCCCTCTTCATTCATCATCCCTGACCAGCCTGATGACACTCCACATTTCAGCATGAGGGAGGAATGGATCCTGTCTACGAAGAATTGCTGAGAAGGGCAGAGCTGAGACATGCAGAGGTGGAGAAGGTGATGCTGTGGAATGAGTTCCAGGCCTACATCCTGCAAGTCAAACAGATCGGCACCTCCGCCTGCGGTCCTACAGCAATCCTCAATGTGCTGGTGGGTGCACTGTGGTCTTTGATGGAGTGCAGGTGTGTGGGTGTACTGTGGTCTTTGATGGAGTGCAGGTGTGTGGGTGTACTGTGGTCTTTGATGGAGTGCAGGTGTGTGGGTGTACTGTGGTCTTTGATGGAGTGCAGGTGTGTGGGTGTACTGTGGTCTTTGATGGAGTGCAGGTGTGTGGGTGCACTGTGGTATTTGATGGAGTGCAGGTGTGTGGGTGCACCCGAGTCTTTGATGGAGTGCAGGTCTCAGATTTCAGTATGGCGCTCTGTGGGGGAAGCCTAGAGGTTTTGATTTTGCTACTGAGTGAAAATTATTAATCTGGGGGTGCCCATACATTCAGGCTGTGCATGAGAGTGACCCTTCTGTCTGTTGCTCCCCATGTCTATTTTAATCTTGACTGGCTAGCTGTATCTCTTTAAACTTGATAACCCCTTGTGGGTTGGGGGTCATAATAGATGCACTCTGTACCCTTAAGTGATTTGTAAGAGGCGAATAACTAGAGACTTCCTGACTCAATTTGAGTTTACTCTATCCTTTTGATTTCCATACCTATTGACCTTCCATAGCCTATGAAGGC
>JAWQFJ010011264.1:7500-22090 GCA_034096865.1 Theodoxus fluviatilis
AAGACATTGTAATGAATAAGCATTATGCAAAATTTGGTTGAATTATCTTTTAAAATAACTGAGTTATTGAACTTTTAAGTTATGCAAGTGGACGGCAGACGGCAGAAATCACACAAAACAGCATTTTAGGACACCAATACAAGGAAATGCAGTTGATCTGAGTTTATTATTTTACTCAGGAACTAAACCTTGTATAAGAAGGATCAGAAATTCAGCATCAAATGAATCATAACATACAATAGTCAATAGCCATAAGCCTAAGAAAAACAAGATTTAAATGACAAAATCGATACAAACTGGACGAAACGACATTTTCAAGGCCTCACAGTTAGTAAACAAATGTTCCATTGAGCATGCTTTTCCACTTAAAATGCTGTACTAGTAACATGGTGAATGCCTATTTATTTTGAAAGGTATAGCTGATGTAGATAAGGAGAAAAACACACCTTAAATCAGTGAAAAAGGCTATTTCAAAAGCTAATTTATTGTTACAAACATGAACACAAAATGAGCAGCTGGTACAGTTCTCATATCTCCTGTTCTACTTTAGCTACAGATATCTATCACATATCAAACTGATTGTAGTGGCATCATGAAATCAAATACAGCATTGTTATTAGCCACAATTTGTTTTCTAAACATAAATTATTTCATAAATGATAGGTCTCATCCACTGCAGAAAAACAAAGCAACAATAAATACATGTGTTTGTTTGTTTTGTTTTTAAACTATCCAGTGCTTTTTTGACTCACATGCGAAGCAAAAGTGAGTCTATGTACTCACCCGTGTCGTCCGTCCGGGCGTCCGGGCGTCCGGGCGTCCGGGCGTCCGGGTGTCCGGGCGTCCGGGCGTCCGGGTGTCCGGGCGTCCGGGCGTCCGGGCGTCCGTGAAAAACTTTAACGTTGGATTTTTCTCGGAGACTATTAAGTCTATCAACACCCAATTTGGCATGATGGTGTATGATGACAAGGCCTAAAAAAACATACATAGTGACTTGTCCTTGCTTCAAGGTCAAGGTCGCAGGGGCCATAAATGTTGTCTAAAAAACAGTCATTTTTCACATTTTCTCAATTTTCTCTAAAGTTTTTGAGATTGGATACCTCACCTATTTATGGTATATAGGGCAAAGTAAGCCCTATCTTTTGATACCAGTTTGGTTGACCTTGCTTTAAGGTCAAGGTCACAGGAGCTCTTCAAAGTTGGATTGTATACATATTTTGAAGTGACCTTGACCCTGAACTATGGAAGATAACTGTTTCAAACTTAACAATTATGTGGGGCACATGTTATACTTTCATCATGAGACACATTTGGTCACATATCATCAAGGTCAAGGTCACTTTGACCCTTATGAAATGTGACCAAAATGGAGTATGAACCACTAAAAGTGACCATATCTCATGGTAGAAAGTGCCAATAAGCACCATTGTGCTTCCTATGTCTTGAATTAACAGCTTGTGTTGCATGACCTTGGATGACCTTGACCTTGGGTCAAGGTCACATGTGTTTTGGTAGGAAAAAAGTGTAAAGCATTTATTAGTGTATGATGTCATTGGTAGGTTTAGTTGTTTGACCTTGAAGGTCACCTGAAGGTCAATGTCATGTAAAGGTCAAGGTCAAGCATGTGAGTCGTATGGGCTTTGCCCTTCTTGTTTGGTTTTTAAACTTTCACAAAACAACTGCTGCAGTGAACATTATTTTCTCCTCTCACCTACAGAAACATAAATAACGCACAATATTTGTTTTGTTCTGATTACAAGCACTCAAGCCACTGAAAATAGCTACGCTGACCCTACATTGTGTTTACTGGCTTGTCAACATGGCGTCCGTTATCGAAGGAGATCGAGCGGTGATGAAAATGATGAAGTGTTAGAAGTGTGGATGGAAGAAGGGTCTGATACTGAAGATCTAGGTGGATATTGGACTTCTGAAGAAGATCTTGATGATTCTGACGCGGAAATAGTCCTAGTCAACGAGAATGCAGAGGTGACTGACGGCGAAGACGAATCGACTTCGTAGGTGACAGCGAAGACGAATCGACCGTCGCCATCGACGTCAGAGAGAGAGGAATAGATGGAAACGGTGTTTACAGCAGACACAGACATCAATTCGGATGCAGAGGATGCCGAAAACCTTCTCTACTCCTCCAATGAACTGTACCACACAAAAGAGGACTATGCCACTGAAAACGTCAAGTTCGTTTTTACCGGAAGTGGCGAATTGTCTTTTCATGCAACTTGATTTCTGTCTATAAACGTAAATTATTCAAATAATAATCAAAGATAGAGCCTCAAAATTAGTAGAGATGTATATTTATGCATTATAAAGCTTCCATCATAGTTTAGTTTCAAAATAACTAACAGAATTTGAGATCGAGTTCTCCGATGGGAACACGCTTCACAACCATTTCTTTGTGCATCGACCGGTTTCCATTTTCCATCAAAATAACAAGCATCTTCATATGTGTATCAAAATATACAAGCCATAAATGTTTCTAAATGCATCTGCTACAAATCCCTACCAAGAAATAGAGTCAAGCGTTGATATGCCGCAGTAAAATCAGCATCGCCACATGCCGTTTGAGTCGCCATTGAATCGTGTGAATCGGCCATGAAGAGATGAAAAAACGCGTGCGGGTTGACCTCGTTTTTCAAATGGAGCTACGCGTGATTTCGACCAATGATGCTCATTTTGGTATTATTATGCGCAGAAAAGATTCCTTTATATCGTGTTTAAAAAGATTACTGGCACTTGTGTGTACTTTCTGTGATATCTCAATCTTAAGTCAAAGTGTTGCATTAAAACCGTTTTTTGAAACATTTCTACTCGGAATTCCCGGTTGTAACTTATACGAAAGTAAAGCTGATGGTATCCCCTCTTCATTTGCATAAGTTATTTTTATCTTCCAATCGTTTACGGCGAGCCCCACTAATTCTTCTGAACGTTGTGTGTTCGCGTTATCTGCCTCGCGGCGTGAGGCAGGCTCAACTGTCAGTGAAAATTCGTAGTTGGTGACCCGGTACAAAGTGAACGCTTACATATAAATTCTAAACTAGCAAACAGACAAATAACACAGAGTTGTAGAGGAAAGAACACACTTTAATTGCATATAATTTTTATTGACACTTCTTGGCATTTTCTTGCAAAAAATGCCAGCTGAAGTAGGGCAAAATTGGACGAAATTTTCACTGCTTACAGTGAAACTGGGTCAGTGGTCTAACCTACATTCAGTTCCTTCCCACCAGGTGGTGTCACTTTGCTAGTAACCATCATCACTGAGGTTAGAGATGTTGTTAATCTAATTTGAGAGTTTTGAGCTGTTGTTCTGCTGAATGCTTCTCCAAAGTTATGAGAAGAGTCTGCAGCGATGACAGGTTAAATGCGAGACGTGATGTCCAGCCTCACCCCATGTGAAGGAGGAATATGCCACTTGTAGGGACAAGTTATCTCCCCCTTGCTTATTTCACCTTGGAAAAATTCTCCGCAACTTGCATCAGAAGAATATGCAGCGAGAGCATGCTTCAGTGTTTCCACCCATTCTATATGTGTATGTGCAAGGCTAGCTTTCTCCTGTGCTGTCTTTTTTCTTTAACCTCTGTTGCATCTGTCAAGACCATAGACCAACTTTATTTTCTCCTTTACAGGAAATTTGCTCTGTGAAATCATACATGAACATATATCATCAAATTAATCACATATAAACACACAACATCAATTGAATCTGCTTTCTCCCATTTCGCCTTTATCTCCTTTTCCATCGCCATCCCTTCTCCTCCAAGCACCCCACTCTGTTTCCCACATCCTCGCATCTCAACAACCACCCCCAGCCCTCCCTACACATCTGAGGCTTGTTCACGAGTACTTAGCGCTGCATGAGCGCTTATTGTTGGCTCCTGAACGCCTCAGATTTTGTGCAGCGCTTCACTTGTTAAAGGGGAGGTAAATCTTCTGTTGTGTTGATAGACGCGAAGAAAGTGTTTTCTTTGCCACAGACATCGTTATGCACGTTTAAATCTATTCTGCATGAATAAAGTCCACTACTGTGTCATCCTTACTTGCCATTACTCGTGCATACAGGGCGCTTGGGGCAAATAAAGCCTGTTCCAGTCCCAAAATGATGTTTCTGAGGGTTATTTTATGCATCGACTGCCAGTGCGGGATCGAAGACGCCATTTTGAAATGATGCAAAATAGTCTGCATCATCTCGGATCGGTGATTCACAGCGTGCTCAGCGCTGAGTGAATCACGCCCTAAAATTGCCTTTCAGGAGTGAATCACATGCAGCGCTGAGCAGCGCTTTGAATCGCTGCACCTCCTGAACAAGCCTCCTGTCATTTTGTCAGTTTGCAGTTTTTGTGTGGTTAATATGGCTCGGCTTCCTGCAGCTTCACCTGTGTGTGTGTGTGTGTGTGTGTGTGTGTGCGTGCGTGCGTGTGTGCGTGCGTGCGTGCATGCATGAGAAATGAAGCATGGATGGGCACATGAGATGTACATGTGCATGTGCGAGTGTTCAATGTAGTTACCCAGTTTTCAGCATCCATAATAGCACTTTTCTGTTCTTACTTTTTTTCTGTTAATGCAAATGTGGACCATGCACCTGCATTTCTTAAAATCAGTGTTCCAATGAACAATTTCCTGTGATGAATTATTCATAAGAATTCTTTTTTTTATTTTACTATTTTATTCTACATTTTTGACTCACATGCGAAGCAAAAGTGAGTCTATGTACTCACCCGTTTCGTCCGTCCGGGCGTCCGGTCCGGGCGTCCGGGTGTCCGAAAACTTTAACGTTGGATTTTTCTCGGAGACTATTAAGTCTATCAACACCAAATGTGGCATGATGGTGTATGATGACAAGACCTCAAAAAACACACATAGTGACTTAACCTTGCTTCAAGGTCAAGGTCGCAGGGGCCATAAATGTTGTCTAAAAAACAGCCATTTTTCACATTTTCTCAATTTTCTCTGAAGTTTTTGAGATTGGATACCTCACCTATACATGGTATATAGGGCAAAGTAAGCCCTATCTTTTGACACCAGTTTGACATCTTGATTCAAGGTCAAGGTCACAGGAACTCTTCAAAGTTGGATTGTATACATATTTTGAAGTGACCTTGACCCTGAACTATGGAAGATAACTGTTTCAAACTTAATAATTATGTGGGGCACATGTTATACTTTCATCAAGAGACACATTTGGTCACATATCATCAAGGTCGAGGTCACTTTGACCCTTATGAAATGTGACCAAAATGGGGTAGTGAACCACTAAAAGTGACCATATCTCATGGTAGAAAGTGCCAATAAGCACCATTGTGCTTCCTATGTCTTGAATTAACAGCTTTGTGTTGCATGTCCTTGGATGACCTAGACCTTGGGTCAAGGCCACATGTATTTTGGTATAATAAATGTGTAAAGCATTTCTTAGTTTAGTGTATGGTGTCATTGCTAGGTGTAGTTGATTGGCCTTGACCTTGAAGGTCACCTGAAGGTCAAGGTCATGTAAAGGTCAAGGTCTAGCATGTGAGTCGTATGGGCTTTGCCCTTCTTGTTACAGGTGCTGTTATGTGGGTTCCATAAAGTGTTTTTGGTTTGACATGACTGTTATCATATAAATAGATTTGAACTGAGCTCCTTTGTTTTGACTTTGTAAAGGCAGTTATGGTTGATGGTTCACCAGTCAGCATGTATTAGTTCATTCATATGTTCATTCAACCTTTTGTTCATTCATTCATTCTGCCTGCAGGTCAGGTGATCAATGTGCTACGTGAGTCCAACATGCCGCACGTGCCAGGCTACCGAGCACAGCTGACGTCACACGTGGCCATTCCGGCAGTGTACCAGGCGGGTGTCACGTTCTACATTCGAGCAGACAACCCAGCTCTGCAGGATCTGCTCCAAGCACCAGACCTGCCAGAACTGCAAGTCTCCGACTGTGACTCTGACTCCGACTCCGACTCCAGCTGGCTCCAATCACCACCACCTGCTGCTGCAGAATCCCTGCCAGGCTAACTGTGCAGCCTTGGGTCAAGTTCCAACATCATGCAGCCTGCAGTGGGCAGACAGGCATGCGGGTGATGTTTGTGAGACTGAGTACTGCAGTGATGGTGTGGTAAGTGTATGGTGTTTGCAGATGGGTCTTCATGAGGTGATTTGAATCCCTGACTGGACCGAATCCAGACGAATGATGACGCAGTGCAAGTCAGTCGGGGATGTCTACAGGCTCATGCAAGAATGCAGTGCTCCCAAGACCAGGCTGAGTGGAGGCTTGTTTGATATGGTGCTGTCAGATAGTATTACGCTCAAGGCCCTCCCTCTCTGCCCAGGGCTGTGCTTGGGCAGCTTGAATTCCAGCTGAGCTGCCTCCTCCTTGGTGTGATCTGGTCAGTCTTTCTTACAAGACGACTTTTCCTTTTTTTTGTCTCTTCTGTTCCCCAGTGGATCAAGTCTGTGATGCTTTAGAGTGGAAACCCAGGAAGGGTGGGATGCAGAAGGCAGTGATCTGGATGCACCAATTTTGGAAACTTTTCACAAATCAGAGTGTTGAGGTTTGTTTGTTTTTTAGCCTGGGAGAGCCAGATGGTCTCTGCAGCATTTGTCTTGAGGAAAAAAAAATGTTTTTTATGATAGATTTTGTTACCTGCTCACCACAACATTGCGGATGATGGTTGAGTCAGATCACTTCTGCGGCTTTGTCTGTTCTCATTTCCAGCCACTGCTTTGTCAGAACATTGTCCTGTTTGCTGTTTTCTTGTCTTTCTTTATTTTATTCCCCTTCTTTTATTCCCCCTTTGAGACACTTGACCAAAGAAGAAAAAAGCTCATGTTGAAACCTTGCAAATCTTTCACAAGATGTAAGCAGGAGTGAAGGCGGAGCAAGGGGAAAGCAGGTGTAGATGCTCAGTGACGCAGAAGAGGTGCTGCTTGTGTCAGATTTGAAAAGGCTGTGCTTTGTTGAGTGAGAGCTTGTGTGCTCCCAAGGCTTGTGTCATGAAGAGTTCCAAAGCATGTTGTGACTGCACTAGAGATGTACACGAAAAGAAAAGTGATCACAATAGCAACACCCTATTTTATCTGTGGCTTGTAACAGTTGCAAAAGTTGAATCAAGTGCGTCTTGCTCATGACAGCTGAGACAAACTTCATAATAATGATCTTGTGAAACTCAGCTTTTTGTCTTCTTTCCCTCTCAGAATTGGCCTGCTCCCCATGGCTTGTTGCATAAGTGATTGTGATGCTCTGGATGCTGTGTTTCGTTTTATGCTGTTGTGTGTGTCTGGAGAAATAAATGTCTCTGTCTGTGTGGAAAAGGGGAGGAAAATGCATCTACATTGATTGTTTGAAACTGCTGTGGTGTTGTTTCTGTGCTGCGTTGGAACCTTGACAAGGGATATTTCTGTTCTTTTCATTGTTGGTGTCTCATGAATTTGCCAAAGCTGAAATCTTGCAGAGAATTTATGCAAAAACATAAGTACCCTTCAAGAGGGGCTGTGTATTTTTCTCCTGCCTTTTGTGACTAGAGAGAAAGAAAGAAGAAGAATAAAAAAAGGATTATCGACTGAGTTTTAAGATTTGTCCCTTATCCTTCAGAAGTAGGTTGTGTGGAGAGATGTCATCACTGGTGTCTTTGGAATGGTGGTGTGGTTGCATGACTTGTGCACTCTGCACATCTGCACACATATGCTTGCTTGCCACGGTGCCTGCAGAAAATGACAGGAAAGAAGTTGTCACTTTCTATCAGATAGGGTCCATTTTGTCTGCATGGCTCTCCTGCCTACTCCCAGCACACCTTATCACCCCTCTCCATCCCACCCCCAGCCTCCACTTGCTATATATCCATCTCTCCCACTTGCACCCATTGCCTCTTTCCCAGTTCATTCCACGCTCTTCCCTCATACCCCCTGTGGGTTGGGGGTAAGAATACTGTACACGGTAACACCCATCGCTTCTCCCCACAGGATTTATACAAGGGGAATAACTAACACTGTTGAAACTTGACCTGCTCTTATTCAAACCAACTAGTGTGATTAATAGCCTTACATAGCCTACAGAGGCTGATAGGTTGTAAAGCCCCATCATTCATTCATTCATTCATTCATTCATTCATACCACTTCCCTCTTGTTTCTGCTGATTGATAGAAGTTCTTCAGAACCAGGTGCTGTGTTTGCCCAAATGATGTCCATTTGCAGAATGAAGGAGGAGAAAGGAGAGATGCCTTATCCATAATCAGTGCTTTTGTCTGCACCCCACAGACGGACTGGAGGCTGGAACTGTGCTGCTAGAGATAGCTTGAGTCGGGAGACGGCTGACTGGTAAGAAGTACGAGGAGACAGCTGACTTTGAAGACTGTTTCCATGGCATGGTCAGACAGATAGGTATACTTTATTGTCCGACAGAACAGAAAATTATTTGTATGCTTTCAATGCAGATATGTTTCATATGGCCTCTGCATGCAGCATTCTATGATAAATGAAGGTGCATGTATTGAGTGATCCATGCTAATTTACAGAGACTGCTGTGGATGTTTTTACTGGTGGTTTGTGCTTGCAAGATGGAGGTATGTTTTCTCTAACAGACACTTTGTGTTTTGGTCGAAGGCTTTCTAGACAGTGGTCTTTCCAAGTTCTCTTGCCTGGTCCCATGTTGGCAGTTCTGGAGCTTCTGTTGTTTGATGGACCGAGTCAGTAGAGGCTTCCTTGATGCCATGTAGGCTTGGTGTAATGTAACTGCTTCTTCCCACACTTTCGGGAAAATGTTGCTGTCAGCAGGTAGAATCTCTTTCTTCTTCACTTATTGTAATTAAACCCAGGCATCATGAAAATGTGTCCAATGCTAATAGTATTTATGAAACATGTTATCATGATAATCTTCTTTTCATCTTTATACCAACTGATATAATTCAAACCACAATGGAAAAAAAATGTACTGAATCGGATGAGGATGAATGGAGCCTTGTATCACTGTCATTTATCAAAGCTGTTTTTGTGGATGGCACTGCATGTGTTAGAGGACTGGAGTAATCTTGAAGGCTGAGGGTGAATTCCAAGGATGTGGTGAGCATTACCATATAAGACTCCTTCTGGTAGTGTTGGAACATCTCCACTGCCAAGACAGACTCAAAAGGCGCCAACTTAAATGATGATGATAACATGTGCAGTGTGTGTGTGTGTGTGTGTGTGTGCGCGCGCGTGCGTTTATATGTCTATGTGCTTTGATGGCTGAATGTGTGCACATGCTATGGTTGGTGTCTTTATGTCTGCAATTGTGTCCATGTGTCTGTGTGTGTGTGTGTGTGTGTGACCACTCCTTCTGTGATACAATCTTGTCAAGGGCAATCTGTGTTCATAATCTGTGCATTCCCTCCTCGCTGTTTTCTCTCCCCTTACTCTTGATGGATTCATTTGATGGAGGAGGAGCTTGGAGTGAGCAGAATGATGAATTGCCCACCATCACTTCTGCATCTGCTTGATGTCTTGCTTGGTGATATATGTGACTTTCAACTGAATGAAACATCACGTAATATTTTTGCCTGTTTGTAAAATGCATATTTGGAATAAAACAGCTCGATCATAATGGACTTTGTAACAGTTGGAGGATTGAGGTTCCATTTTTTAGGGCTGAAAGACATGGACAAAACTGTACCTTGTACTGGTCTACAAATGATGGGATTAAAATGTACCAAAAGAGAATGGGTTTTGTTATTTTGTCGTGTGGCTTTGCAGCAATGCTTGCTACAGATGTGGAAAGCCTTGAGCACTGCTAACAAACGTCATGTTTGGAGCATATGTGGGAAATAACCTCGCATACAACACTTGACCTGCAGCCGCTTGCAGCTAGTGGGTGCTTAGCTCGAAGCTGCATGGACCAGAATAGCATCCTTAAGCAGGGGGCTTTACTGGCAGTACTTCCCCCCATCCAGGAACCCCCTGTGGGTTCAGGGTAAGAATTGACCCAAGGAGTCTCTAGGAGATTTGTAACTTGACTGATCTCACTTTTAAAGCTTTTCGCATGAAATGGCCTTACATAGCCTTAAAGGTTTATACTAGTTATAGGCCATAAAGATCCATCCATCCATCCATCATCCATCCATCCCCACCCACAAGTAAAATGGTTACCTGTGAGGGCCGCTTTGGAAAATTGCAAAAATTAACATAATTAAGAGCTTTCATTCGTAGCCTGGGTGTATCCTGTCCTGGAATAGCACTGGTGTTGGAGTGATGATCAGAGTAGCCCAATGACAAGGGCATAAACGTGTGGATTGAGCACCCTTCAATGGATGAAAAGACTGTATAAAACAGGGCACCTTTACCTTAACACATGCAATTCAAGCAACCTGAAGTCATGTTGATGATGAAATCAGGATTGCAATCATTTTGTAAGATACACACTTTTATTTCCGATAGTCTAACATTGCAACGCACCTACAACCAGACAGAAATGCATTTTATGATATACCTGCCCTACTCGACTGGAAAAATGTACACTTAATGTTTGAATATGCATTATTTATTCTATGCAACAACTATGGCGGAAAGCTGTACAGATGGAAATGTACAAATGGTTTCATTGTTCATGTCTGGAAGGTTGATTACTGTTTCAAACATCACATTACTACTCAACGATTATGTACGAAAGTACAAGACTAATAAAACGTTTAGTGAGGTACATTTTGTGAAAGGCGATAATTCCAAATCACTTATAAATCATCCCTAATGAAGTTGACAACAATACACTCCAGCTATACACAGTGTATACAACAGATGTTTTGGATATACAGTAAACGATGTTGACACTTTATAAGCCTTACGTCTGTACACTAGAACGGTACCAAGAGGTTGAGGTGGAAAATGCGGTGATTTATCATACACATGCCTATTCGCCTTCACTGAAACATGGTACTTGAATTGCCTGTTGTGGGATAAATAAAGTTGTATTGTATTGTATTGTATTGTACATGGATCACAGTGGGGGAATCTACACACATTTCACCAAGCACAGGAACGTAGTACAAGTCTCTCAAACAATGTACATCCTACTGTTCTATACATGTACAAGAGTTGTAATAATCAATACTGCTGGTGGTAGGGGAAATTCGGAAAGCTTTCCAGACAGAATACAGCATTCACAAATCATGTATTCCATCCCTTTGCCTAGCTACATTGTTTTAACCTAGTGACCAGGATTAACAATGATTCAACGTAGATGAGAGGGCAAACAAAACGATCTGTTAAATTATTGTATGATTACATCACATTGCATTTTTTATATACAAAATGAAATATAATTATTTGTTGCAGCTGTCGATTTGTATCGTACGTTTTTGGTTCATACAGACATGTTACAAGGAAAAAAATCCGTGTAAGTTATTTCGAAGAGGGACAAGTGTTTTTGACAATCATTGCGCGTTACAAGGTATTTGAATAAGTATCTGCCCTCGCCCATGATGTAAGAATCTGCCAGTGTTGGTAGAATTAGTCTTGAATTAAAAGAAACAAAAACAATGATAATAAATATAATAGATAAAAATCAGCTTTCTGTGAAGTCTTTCTAAAGTAAAACTGCTTTTTTTAGGGGTGGTGTGTGTGTGTGTGTGTGTGTTGCGAAGGAATGTGAAATGTTCGACATGCTTGCGGATGTGAGTGTAATGCAAAAGTGCCATGCAGAAGGTTCGAGGGGGCTCTTCCCTCCTTTGTCTGTTAGAGGGGGGTCAGGATGAGTCAGCACCTCCTTTGTCTGGGGGGGGGGGGGGGCTGGCGTGGCAGAACAGAGGTCGCTGGGAGATACCCTCGAACCCAAAGCACGGCACTATATATTCGTATGTACATGAGCAACAAGGGAGGTGAACGAGAGCAGACGAGACTATACCAGAGGTGAAAAGAGATTAAGGTGAAGGAGACTGGAGGAAGACTGGTGAAGGGCTGTCGAGTGCTTGGAAGGCTGTCGGTGCCGTATTGAGGCGCAGCCTGAGCAACACGAGTGACCACTGTGGGTGCACGAGTGATTGCTAGAAGCGCGGACCAGTCCGGAAATAAACATCCTGTAGAAAACACACGCCTGTCCTGCTTCTACTTTCCTGGCGCAAGCTGGGACGGACCGCAAGTCACAGACCACGTGCACGCAACATTGGTTCTCAGACCACGTGTACGTAACGTGTGTTGATAATGGTGTTGAACACACTATGTTCTTGTATTTTGTATGTTTCTTAGTTCAAAGTAAATGAGTGGAAGCTGCCTAAAATCACATTTACTGAAGGGATACGGACAAGAAGTCCTGGTATCATTCTGTCCAGAGGGCGTTCGAATTTCCACTTCAAGCTTCCCAGTTATGGAGGACGACCAATGTGCACGTGACAAGGACAATCACGAAGGACGCTTGGGGCGCATGTTAGGCATAGAATCTCGAGAGATTCTCGAGGGCTAGGAGTTGCCTACGTTTCTCGCTCATTAGCCGTAGGTGCGTCTCGCTCGCTCTCGACTAGCCATCGAGGCGAGCCACTTGCCTAACAAACGCGCCTCATGACTTGTCGAGTACCTTACAAGTAGACTACAGTGCCATGACCTCATTGGGAAGTTGTAGGGCATTGGGAAGTAAAGAAAATCAACACCACGGGATAAAGGCGGTGAACATGCGGATAAAATGCTACTAGGGGTGGGGGGTAGGGGTGGGGGGGGGTGAGTGGGGGGTGGGTGTTGGGCATTCTGTAAACCCGAGTATTGACTCTGGCACAGTTCGCAATGAATGCGTAATAGGCTTGACCCTTCGCATTACAGCCTTGCGCCAAAAATAGTTCGTTCTGATACTATTTTTCTCTCCACTTTTTACAAAAATCACTCAGATGTCAAAACTTGTTTCCATTTCAACACAAACATTTTATTGTATCGAATAAACGCTTGTTTGTTGTCTCAACAAGAGTAAGTTAAGAGTTTTGTGCGAAATAGTCTTAGAACTACTTTAACGGCGTATATGAGGGAGCACATCGGCTATCCCACAAGCCTCTCGTGTGACCTCCGTATGAATAAATTGGCCAAAAACCTTCCATCACGTGATGTGAACTGTGCTAGAGATACTTTTGCCGGTAGGCGAAATCTCTAGTTTACTAGAATGGGTGTTGGGTTGTTTCCAAACTGAGCCCGGGCCCAATGGTTCCCAGTAGTAGCCCTCCACCCCCACCCCACCCCCATGTCCCTCAATACGCAGAAGATAATGTAAATTATACCGTTTCGCTTTTGAGTATTCATCTTGCCATTTTTATATCAATTTTGATAGTTTTATTTCAGTCTATGAAAGATGTTTAATGGTAGAAAAAGGTGTCCATTTTGGGGGAGAAGCGAAAGGTGAGGGGGTCCGAAATCCTTGGAAACCTACAGATCCGCCCCAGGGGGTATGGCCTAACTGGGATGTTGCAGAGCATTAGGAAGCAAAATAAATCAACAGAGTGTGATAATCATGCCTCCTCTCGAATCCCTATGCCTTCCAGCTTCTGTGGGAAAGCTCCCGGCGGCAGCTACCACACAATGCATCCACCATAGGAAGCCACGGCCAAAGATATTTTAAGAATTCGCTCACTTCACTCGACCATGGAAATTTCCGACCAACAGATACCACTGGGAGCAGTCGATCTTGATTTTATAAACTAACGGGCTCAGAAGATTTTCCAAATTATAACTCAAGAATAGAGCTTTAGTCCAAAGGTTGCATCTCCTTTAGAGTAATGTTTGTTTTGCATCGTCTCTTCGTATTCACCAAGTGAAGGGGGGGAAAACTCTGCTGGTAGATAATGAGTCAAAAACAGGACTGAATAGGTTTGTCTGAAATGGGAAAATGTTGGAGTCTTGGCTTGACAAGGCTGTGTCTTTCGTGCCAGAGGCAAAGGACACTTGCCAGTCGATATGCTTTGGAAATCGCCTCGCTTAGGAAACATGCAAGCAACACAGACTGCGACAGAAAATTGTGGAAAACCCCAGGAATACAGTAGTGGTCCAAAACATGATTTTTCTCAAGTTGTTACAGGTTTAATTCCATCTACTGTAATGTAAACATCTTGAACCTTGAGGGGACACACAGGAAGATATGAAGGTGTGTTTATTTGCTAGCTTTTTTTTCTGCGAGTACGTCCTCTTCTCTTGATGAACTGTGCAGTAAATATGTCCTGTCAAAACCAATAAACGTGGGATTTGAGGAGGCGTTCATCTTTATGTCCGCCAATGAGGTTATGTCTCAGGGCGCGTTTGTTAGGCAAGTGGCTCGCCTCGATGGCTAGTCTAGGGCGGGCGAGACGCACCTACGGCTAATGAGCGAGAAACGTAGGCAACGCCTAGCCCTCGAGATTCTCTCGATAGTTATTGCCTAACAAACGCGCCCTTACCCTCGGTTCGTTAGTTAATTAGTTATTCATACGTAAAATAACTCAAAAAAATCAAAACGTATCCTAATGAAATTTGGTGGAAAGTCAGAGTTTCTTCTAAAGAAAAATCTTTTAGATTTTGAAGATCATCTGTTATCTCGTTTTGGAATTACTACCAAAAAGAGAAATTTCATCGCAAATCACAAAGTTGATGTCAAACTGTTAAGGACGTCGTCGTATGGGTTTC
>JAWQFJ010011269.1:2500-22500 GCA_034096865.1 Theodoxus fluviatilis
TCTCTGTCTCTCTCCCTCTCTGTCTCTCTCTCTCTCTCTCTCAGATTCAGCGGCCAGCGCTCGCGCTGGTAGGACGTGTTTGCCTCGCTCCGGCCAGTTCGCACTACCGTTGAAATAACAGGAGCACCCTGCCAGTCGCTGGACTTCCAGCTGCCCTGGATACGCTTCTGACATCCCTGCTGATGACCGATGAGCCTACAAGTTGGAAGGTGGACGGTGAAGGTGGCAGTGTCGTCGTCGTGTTGAGATTCAGACAGCGCGACGGTCAGCCATTGCTCACTAGCGTCAAGCGTGGCTTTTGGCGCAGGAAAATTCCAGCACAGAGACGACGGGACCAACAACGTGCAGAAGAGCATCGACAGAAGGGGGAGCAGAGATATTTCGAGTATCTTTCGCCAACAAATTCTGTCCGAACTGATGTCGTGAAAGGAACTGGTAATGCTCACGCTGATGCACGAAGTACTCGCTCCCAAGTGACGGCCGATTACGTCACCCCGCCACCGGTGACCTCTGACCCCTACAGCTGTGATGATATGAAAGAAGCAGCAATCTCGGCCTTCAAAAAGGATTCCCCTGCAGAAGAGGCACCACACCTTCCCGATGACCCTCCCGCTAGCACGGTTTCATCCCCTAGGAAAGAGGCTACTTTGGAGGACCTGCAGAAGCTGATGAGCGAGATGACTCGGAACATGTTCTGTACCATGCAGGAGCAAAGGAGCGCATTCGGGACCAGCATTGCAGAGCTAGGCTTGCTTGTGATCCGGGCAAAGTGACAGACGAGGCTCCATCGTTTCCATCTACCTCTACAGATTGCCTGCACGATCCAGAACCATCAGACAAGTGGACCTTCCTGTCGACACCTACAAGTGCACCCGGAAAAACTCGACCTGTACTTCGTCCTCGATCAGCTCTTCGTCAACGCGGCAGGGATGCCGCCAGAGTAAATAAGCCAACAATGAGCAGGACGTCGCCGACGTGACAGCAACCTCCACGCGTTGCAAGCAGAAAACAACATTCCGATTGAATTCATTGTTTTACGCGTGCTCGTTGCATATGCCGAAACTGGTTGCCAGTTTTTGACGAACGTTTTATAATGGTTTTTTTCCTTTTATCTTTTCTTTGTTTTCATGATCGTGTTTCTTTCGCGTTTCGCTCCAATGTAATGGGCCGGTGGCCTATACATTAAGTTCGTTCGTTCTCTCTCTCTCTCTCTCTCTCTCTCTCTCTCTCTCTCTCTCTCTTTGTATGTCTGTCTGTCTCTGTCTGTCTGTCTGTCTGTCTCTGTCTGTCTCTCTCTCTGTATCTGTCTCTGTCAATGTCCCTCTCTGTCTGTCTCTGTCTCTCTCTGTATCTGTCTCTGTCTCTGTATCTGTCTCCGTCAATGTCTCTCTCTCTGTCTCTGTCTCTGTCAATGTCCCTCTCTGTCTGTCTCTGTCTCTCTCTGTATCTGTCTCTGTCTCTGTCTCTGTATCTGTATCTGTCAGTGTCTCTCTCTGTCTCTCTGTCTCTCTCTCTGTCTCTCTCTCTCTCTGTCTCTCTCTCTGTCTCTCTCTCTCTCTCTCTCTCTCTCTCTGTCTCTCTCTCTCTGTCTCTGTCTCTCTGTCTCTCTTTCTCTGTCTCTGTCTCTCTCTCTCTCTCTCTCTCTCTCTCTCTCTCTCTCTGTGTCTCTGTCCCTGTCTGTCTGTCTGTCTGTCCTGGTCTGGTCTGATCTGGTCTGGTCTTTTCTGGTCTGGTCTGGTCTGTCCTGGTCTGGTCTGGTCTGATCTGGTCTTTTCTGGTCTGGTCTGATCTGGTCTGGTCTGGTCTGATCTGGTCTGGTCTGGTCTGGTCTGTCCTGGTCTGGTCTGGTCTGTCCTGGTCTAGTCTGCTTTGTCCTGGTCTGGTCTGGTCTGGTCTGGTCTGGTCTGGTCTGGTCTGGTCTGGTCTGGTCTGGTCTGGTCTGGTCTGGTCTGGTCTGGTCCAGTATGTCTGTTTGTCAGTCTGTCTGTCTGCCTGTCTGTCTCTGTCTGTCTCTGTCTCTGTCTCTGTCTGTCTCTGTCTCTCTGTCTCTCTGTCTCTCTGTCTCTGTCTCTGTCTCTGTCTCTGTCTCTCTCTCTCTCTCTCTCTCTCTCTCTCTCTCTCTCTCTCTCTCTCCCTCCCGCCCCCCCCCCCCCCCCCCACCGCGACATTGACTCCCCTCTCTCCTTCATCTATCATGTATCCTGCGTCTCAGATGCCCATCTTATATATGTTGTAAGACCAACCTACTATGTAGCTTATCAGTCCGGGAGGGTCGCAGAGCGGCCTTTCCCGTCGTTTGTTAATTGGACTTGACCTGTTACCGCGGACAGTTCCCTCCTGTCGTTCTTGCGCGCTAAGCCTAAATTGTTAGACAAAAGAGACAGATTTGATGCTTTCTCTAATTTAGACATTTGATTGCAATGGTGCAATATTCATTCGGTTGACTTTGTTATGCCTATCGAGGTAACACTTGGTATGAATAATTTCGGTTAAGCATAAGGCAGCAATAAAGCCTTTTTCTATCATTAAGAAAACATAAACTCTGGGACAGGCTGAGATCGCGACGGCCGATCCCAAGCCTGGCTCCCCTGACGTCCGCGCATTTCTTTGATAAGGAGGGACTGTCGGCAGACCCGGTGAGACGACCACCACCAGTCTCTTGGGAGACCACTGTCATCCAAGTATAATAAAGAAAACTCGAAACACCACGGGTTTGCCTCCTCCCTGTCTTGTACATCAACGGACCAGGAGCCTGCATCACCAAGCAGACACAACATCACCTTGGCTCCACCACACATAACAACAAGAGAAGGATGACCAATGAAGTCTGGCGGTGCGACGTTGCAGGGGCAAGCTTTCGGAGACTTAACTCCTTCTTCAGGCCTAGGAATGAAGTCTCTGAGAGCTTGCCACTGCAACGTAGCATCGCCAGACTGCATTGGTCACCCCTCTCTTGTTGTTCTAGATTATAGTCTGACATAGGCCTCTCACCTCTTTATTTGTTTCCATGGAAACGATGACTTACAAGCCTCTCCGAGCTCGCGAACAATGGACGACAAATGCTTCAAGGGAAGTAACTCTTGTAAGGAGTTCTCTCCCCCTCGACCACAACGCGTGTTTGCACGGAGTAGGGAATCCAGAGGCCAGTCAAAATGCCGAGAGAAGCTCTACTGGCAAATGCGAGACGTAGTACAACTGACAACTGTCCACATGAGCAGACGATACGTCGACGTGTCGTCAATGCAGACGTCATATCCTGCATCGCAACCCACGGGCAGACGAGGAGGACGCACTGAGACAACACGATGTGAAATGGAAGGTGCGTGAAGACAGCGAGTAGAGGGAGGTAATTCTGCAAGCCGTGCTTGCCTTAAACTGTATCCGTTTCCTTCCCGACGTCGTCATTCTCTAGCGCCAACACGCGTGTTGGAGTGAATTACTGCGAAAAGTGTCAGTTCTCTGTTAGTTGCCATCGACAACACCGCCTCGCCATCCTCTGGTCTGCACTCGTTGGGACTCGATGTATGTGTGTAGACAGACAGAATGTGTTCCCTGGGATTGGATGCGTGTCTGTGGACAAATAGTGTGTGTTCATTGGGGCTTGTAGCGTGGAAAATAGTAACCCGTGGAAAACAGTAACCGGAAGTCATCGCGGAGTTATCTGCGAGGGACGTGCTGAGAATTCCACTCTAAAAAGAGACGGCACCCGCTACTCCGCCTGACTGACTTGGCACGCCCGGGGAGTTATGCTAAGATCCGGCCGCGTAAATATATCTGCGTTTTGTGACAAACGTCTTTCTCGGCGGTACTGTACTCCATGCACCTTAACGGTGCGCGTGATTCGGGTGTAATCTTAAGCTAAACTACGTTTATTGGCGCTACTGAAATGGTCGAAGTCGGAAACATTCGGAACGTCGTTTAGCTTAAGATTACACCCGAATCACGCGCACCGTTAAGGTGCATGGAGTACAGTACCGCCGAGCAAGACGTTTGTCACAAAACGCAGATATATTTACGCGGCCGGATCTTAGCATAACTCCCCGGGCGTGCCAAGTCAGTCAACGGTCGCGTTTTATAAAACCAGACTACAAACAGACTACAGGGAGGTGACTCCCATATTATTTCCGGCAGGGGAGACGGCTTTACACGGGGAAAAACTTTTTTGAACGCTACATCATGTTTTAAACTACACAAATGCACCAAAACCTCGTAAAGCAACTAATGCGTCGTTTGTCGGGATATATTCCATGCGAAGAACAGGTGCAGGAGCGGTAAATTGCATAAAGCACGTCCCTCGCAGATAACTCTGCGATGACTTCCGGTTACTGTTTTCCACGGGTTACTATTTTCCACAGTACAGGGCTGGATGCGTGTGTCTGCAGACAAACAGTGAGTGTTCATTGAGACTGGATGCATATCTATAGACAGACAGTAGTGCATGTTCATTGGGACTTGATGCGTGTGTCTGTAGACAGACGGTGTGTGTTCATTGGGACTGGATGCGTGTGTCTGTAGACAGTCAGTGTGTGTTCATTGGGACTGGATGCGTGTGTCTGTAGACAGTCAGTGTGTGTTCATTGGGACTGGATGCGTGTGTCTGTAGACAGTCAGTGTGTGTTCATTGGGACTGGATGCGTGTGTCTGTAGACAGACGGTGTGTGTTCATTGGGACTGGATGCGTGTGTCTGTAGACCGACGGTGTGTGTTCATTGGGACTGGATGCGTGTGTCTGTAGACAGTCAGTGTGTGTTCATTGCAACTTGATGCGTGTGTCTGTAGACAGACAGTGTGTGTTCATTGGGACTGGATGCGTGTGTCTGTAGACAGACAGTGTGTGTTCATTGGGACTGGATGCATGTGTCTCTAAGACAGACAGTGTGTGTTCATTAGGACTGAATGTATGTCTCTAGACAGACAGTGAGGGTTCATGGAAATGTGTTGGAGTCAGATCAAAGACGCTTGCGGGACCCAAGAGAAGACAACTGCGTCGGGTTTGCGAAGCTTTCCATGCTGGCGTCCAGTAAACTAAGGGAGGTATTTCTAGCTTCATCAGACAAAACAGCTGACAAACGACAGTCGTAAACGTTGACATAAAGATAAACATCAAATACGACATGTAGAGGCAGTCGTAAATCTATAACTGCAGCAGTATTTTGCTGTGGCCTGTTGTGCCGTGTACTGCAGTGCTGTTACCGTGTGCTGCGTCGTGGATGGGAGTGCTGGCTGCAGCACGGTGCACGTCTTCTGTCTGCTTTGCCGAGAAAACACTTTGGAATTTATCCTGAATATATAGAGATCTTTTTACATTAGTTTAGTGTTGTGTTTTCCATTCGTAGTTCACTTTTTAAAAAATAAATAAAGTGTTGTGTGCAGCTGTGCTGTATTGTGCTGTTGTGCTGCACTGCCTGACCTTGTGCTGTGCTGATTTGGTTCATGCAGTGCTGCATTTGTTATGCACTGCTCAGTGTTGTACTGTAACATTCTCTACCGTTCTACTGTACAACACCTTGAGTGCAAAGCAGCTAACCTTAACACTGTGTTGAACAGCACACCACTGTACCCAACAGTGCAGTACAAGACGCTACAGCACTGCACACCACACTACTGTACACAACAGTGCAGTACAAGACGCTATAGCACTCCACACTAAACTACTGTACACACCAGTACAGTACAGGACGCTACAGCACTGCACACCACACTACTGTACACAACAGTGCAGTACAGGACGCTACAGCACTGCACACCATACTACTGTACACAACAGTGCAGTACAAGACGCTACAGCACTGCACACCACACTTCTGTATACAGCAGTGCGGTACAGGACGCTACGGCACTGCACAGTGCACTACTAGCTGTACACAACAACGCAGTACAGGACGCCACAGAACTGCACACCACACCGCTGTACACAACAGTGCAGTACAGGACGCTACAGCACTGCACACCACACCACTGTACACAACAGTGCAGTACAGGACACTACAGCGCTGCACACCACACTACTGTATACAACAATGCAGTATAGGACGATACAGCACTGCACACCACACTACAGTACACAACAGTGCAGTACAGGACGCCACAGAACTGCACACCACACTACTGTACACAACAGTGCAGTACAGGACGCTACATCACTGCACACCACACTACTGTACACAACAGTGCAGTACAGGACACTACAGCGCTGCACACCACACCACTGTACACAACAGTGCAGTACAGGACGCTACAGCACTGCACACCATACTACTGTACACAACAGTGAAGTACAAGACGCTACAGCGCACTGCACACCACACTTCTGTATACAGCAGTGAAGTACAGGACTCTACGGCACTGCACAATGCACTACTGTACACAACAACGCAGTACAGGACGCCACAGAACTGCACACCACACCACAGTACACAACAGTGTAGTACAGGACGCCACAGAACTGCACACCACACCACAGTACACAACAGTGCAGTACATGACGCTACAGCACTGCACACCACACTACTGTACACAACAGTGCAGTACAGGACGCTACAGCACTGCACACCACACTACTGTACACAACAGTGCAGTACAGGACGCTACAGCACTGCACAGTACGCTACTGTACACAACAGTGCAGTACAGGACGCTACATCACTGCACACTGCAAACTACTGTACACAACAGTGCAGTACAGGAAGCTACAGTGCTGCACACCACACTACTGTACACAACAGTGCAGTACAGGCGCTACAGCACTGCACACTACACTACTGTACATAACAGTGCAGTACAGGACGCTACAGCACTGCAAACCACACTACTGTACACAACAGTGCATTACAGGACGCTACAGCACTGCACACCACACTACTGTACACAACAGTGCAGTACAGGAAGCTACAGTGCTGCACACCACACCACAGTACACAACAGTGCAGTACAGGACGCTACAGCACTGCAAACCACACTACTGTACACAACAGTGCATTACAGGACGCTACAGCACTGCACACCACACTACAGTACATAACAGTGCAGTACAGGACGCTACAGCACTGCACACCACACTTCAGTACACAAAAGTGCAGTACAGGACGCTACAGCACTGCACAGCACACTACTGTACACAACAGTGCAGTACGGGACGCTACAGCACTGCACAACACACTACTGTACACAGCAGAGCAGTACAGGACGCTACGGCACTGCACAGTACGCTACTGTACACAACAATGCAGTACAGGACGCTACAGCACTGCACAACACACTACCGTACACAGCAGAGCAGTACAGGACGCTACGGCACTGCACAGTACGCTACTGTACACAGCAGAGCAGTACAGGACGCTACGGCACTGCACAGTACGCTACTGTACACAGCAGAGCAGTACAGGACGCTACGGCACTGCACAGTACGCTACTGTACACAACAATGCAGTACAGGACGCTACAGCACTGCACAACACACTACCGTACACAGCAGAGAAGTACAGGACGTCACAGTACTGCAGACCACACTAATGTACACAACAATGCAGTATAGGACGTTACAGCACTGCACACCACACTACTGTACACAGCAGAGCAGTACAGGACGTCACAGTACTGCAGACCACACTAATGTACACAACAGTGCAGTACAGGTCGCTACAGCACTGCACAATACACTACCGTACACAGCAGAGCAGTACAGGACGTCACAGTACTGCAGACCACACTAATGTACACAACAATGCAGTATAGGACGCTACAGCACTGCACACCACACTACTGTACACAACAATGCAGTACAGGTCGCTACAGCACTGCACAACACACTACTGTACACAGCAGAGCAGTACAGGACGCCACAGTACTGCAGACCACACTACTGTACACAACAATGCAGTACAGGACGCTACAGCACTGCACATCACACCACTGTGCACAACAGTGCAGGAGAGGACGCTACAGTACTGCAGACCACACTACTGGAGACAACAGTGCAGTTCAGGACGCTACAACACTGCACACCATACTTCAGTACACAACAGTGCAGGACAGGACGCTAGAGCACCACACAACACCACTGTGCACTACAGCGCAGGAGAGGACGCTACAGCACTGTACACCACACTACAGTACACAACAGTGCAGGACAGGACGCTACAGCACTGTACACCACACTACTGTACACAACAGTGCAGGACAAGACGCTACAGCACTGCACACCACACCACTGTGCACAACAGTGCAGGATAAGACGCTACAACACTGTACACCACACGACAGTACACAACAGTGCAAAATAGGACGCTACAGCATTGCACACCACACCACTGTACACAACAATGCAGTACAGGGCGCTACAGCACCACACAACACACCACTGTACACAACAGTGCAGTACAGGACGCTACAGTACTGCACGTCACTCTACTGTACACAACAGTACAGTACAGGATGCTACAGAACTGCCATTCTGTAAACCAGAGTCAGATATACTTTTGCCGATAGGCGAAATCTCTAGTTTACTAGAATGCAGAACTGCATGCCACACTACTGTACACAACAGTGCAGTACAGGACGCTACAGTACTGCACGTCACTCTACTGTACACAACAGTACAGTACAGGATGCTACAGAACTGCATGCCACACTACTTTACACAACAATACATTACAGGACGCTACAGCATTGCACAGCAGAAGGAGGAGCGGAGACAGAGACCGAAGAATAGTGCAGATAGGACGATTACAGAGAGGACGAGTACAGAGAGGACGAGTACAGAGAGGACGAGTCTAGAGAGGAGGAGTACAGAGAGGAGGAGTACAGAGAGGATGAGTACAGAGAGGAGGAGTACAGAGAGGACTAGTACACAGAGGACGAGTACGAAAAGGATAAGTACAAAGAGGACGATTACAGAGAGGACGAGTATTATTATTATTATTATTAAATCACTCTTATACCGCGCGATACTCCCACTCAGTGAGACTCAAAGCGCTTCAGCTGATGTCGAGGCTGCCTCTCAGTGTGTAGTGTCTCAAGTCAATGAGACCAATGTCCTGCTGCCAATGGCGCTGGCACACTGTTTTCCACAAAGGAGAAATTGTGCGTGCTGGGTGTTTTTACTGTGGCCGACACCCACCCGTCGAGGACATGAGCGTCAGGATCTTTATAGTGCGTGATTTTGATGTTGTGAATGCGTATCACATACTAGACCTCGGTTTATTAAGGTCTCATCCGAAGGACAATGAGAACGAGTACAAAGAGGACGAGTACAGAGAGGACGAGTACAGAGCGGATGAGTACAGAGAGGATGAGTACAGAGAGGACGAGTACAGAGAGGACGAGTACAAAGAGGACGAGTACAAAGAGGACGAGTACAGAGAGGACGAGTACAAAGAGGACGAGTACAGAGAGGACGAGTACAGAGAGGACGATTACAGAGAGGACGAGTACAGAGAGGACGAGTACAGAGAGGACGATTACAGAGAGGACGAGTACAAAGAGGACGAGTACAAAGAGGACGAGTACAGAGAGGACAAGTACAAAGAGGACGAGTACAGAGAGGACGATTACAGAGAGGACGAGTACAGAGAGGACGAGTACAGAGAGGACGATTACAAAGAGGACGAGTACAAAGAGGACGAGTACAGAGAGGACGAGTACAGAGAGGACGAGTACAAAGAGGACGAGTACAGAGAGGACGAGTACAAAGAGGACGAGTATCGAGAGGAAGATTACAGAGAGGACGAGTACAGAGACAACGAGTCCTAAGAAGACGAGGAAAATAACAAGGACGAGAACGAGGAGCAGCAGGAGGAGGCAGTCACAGCCAACTCAGAAAACCATGCTTGTCACGCCACTGGCGACTCGTGTGAGACTGGTAGCAGTGAGTCATGGTTGTGTTTGCACCTTGCAATGGGTGGCCTTTCCTCTCAGCATGGAAACAGCTGATGGATGGACGAACAAAGGAACGAATGTGCAGATATAACATAATTGCGGACTTCAAAGGGTATGCACGAGTACATATACATACGTTTTTCTAGAAATATGCGCGCGCAGGCGACTCTGCACACACATTCGTGCACTCTCTCGAACACATACACAGACTAGCACATGGAGACGTATCCGCGCGCGTGCGTGTACGCATGCATGCATACACTCAAACGCACACGCGCTCTTGGACGCAAACACACCCACAATAGCATATTGCATTACTCAATCCAGCCTGAACACACACACACACACACGCGCGCGCGCGCACACACACACACACACGCGCGCGCACACACACACACACACACACATACACTCACACACACACACACACACACACACGCACGCACGCACACACACACACACACACACACACGCACACACACACACACACACACACACACACAAACACACACACAAACACACACACAACCTCTCTCTCTCTCTCTCTCTCTCTCTCTCTCTCTCTCTCTCTCTCTCTCTCTCTCTCTCTCTCTCTCTCTCTCTCTGCCCGTCTCTGCTGTGTGTGTGGAGCCGATCTCTTCTCTTTGTCTGCTTCTCTCTTCTGTGCTTAGCCTTCCTCCACTCTCTTCTTCGTCTGCTGCTTCACTCTTCGGTGCTTCGCCCTCCTCTTTTCTCTTCTTCTCACCCAGCAGGCGGACCAATCTCTATCTTCTGTCTTCTCTCAGTAGGCGGACTGTTCTATTCCCTCTCCTCTCAGTAGGCGGACCGATCGCTGTCTTCTTACTCTCTCTAATATAGCTATTTTCTCACAACCAACTCACGACCCACCTTTTCTCACTACTACTCATCTCGCAGAGTGAACACCGCTCATCACCCCTAGGGCAGAACTCAACTCCCATCCACCCTCCATTTCTATACAGTCGTTGGACTACCAACTTTACCAGCAAAAACCAAGTCTCTCTCAGGTGAGATACTTCCGAAAACCCACTTCCCCATTACATCCCCCACCTTTTAAACGAAAAGAAATTAGTTGTTCCCACACGGGACAACAGTTTCTTTTCTTTCAACATTTCAAGTAATTTTCTGTACATGAATACACAGGAATGTATGCATCGAAAACTCTAGATAGGGCACCAGCCATGACATTCGCAGAACCAGGAATATGCAAAATAGACAGATTATATTCTTGCAACGCCAAACTTCAGCGGAGAATGCGCTGATTTGTTGCTTTCATATGATGAATGAAAGTTAACGGATTGTGATCAGTAAGTACCGTCACCGGCTCTAGGTGACCCTTAAGATAGATTTCAAAGTGTTTTAGAGCCTGCATCAGACCCAAGGCTTCTTTCTCAACAGTAGAATAGTTCAACTCATGCTTGTTAAAATTTTTGGAAAAAAACTCACTGGGTGGTCGAAACCATCATTTCCCACTTGAAACGAAACAGCTCTGGAACCCAAGGCACTGGCATCTACAGCGAGCTTAAAAGGTCGAGACAGATCTGGAGCAGCCAAAACAGGGGCATTACATAGCATAGCCTTCAAAACTTCAAAGGCTCTTTGGCATTTTTCACTCCATCGAAAAGATTTGTCTTTCTGTAATAGGGAGGTCAAAGGTTCGGCTAATGTAGCAAAGTTGGACAGAACCTGCAATAGTATCCCATCATACCTAGAAACCGCCGCACCGCTCGACGCGTCCTGGGCTCGGGATAATCCTTAATGCCTTCTGATTTAGAGTCTAGTGGTGCCACAGTCCACAATCCTATCACGTGTCCCAAGTACTGCACTTTAGCCTGTCCAAAGTCACTCTTGTCCAAGTTCACCGTCAGGTTTGCACTGGCCAGTCTCTCAAAAACACTCCTCAGTCCGGCTAAATATTCTTCCCAAGTACGACTATCTAGCAGTCCATCGTAATTGTGGGCGTGTCGAGGAAAAAACTCGAGAATTCCTGCAGGAGCTCCGGTTCCTACTGAAGAAGCTCCCACAAGAATTTGACACGGACTGGCTGCGATTGATATAGGGCCCGTCCGCGCAGGGCAGGCACGTGTGCCGGCGCGAAGGAGACGCGTCCGTTCTGTCGGGAGGAGTCGCCATCATGGCCACACTCTCGGCACGAGGCGTGCCTGCGGAGGAGCCCGCCTGGTACCCGCGCCGTGTGGAGCTGGCTCAGGTTGCTGGAGGATGATCCGAGTTGCCCCGAGTCGTGGCGGAGAGACCCGTAGCCGCTGGAGCTGCATCTACCGCTGCTCCCGTTGCCATGAAGATCGGCTTCTGCCGAGACACTTCTTCTCCACTCTCTTCTTTGATGGAGCTGCAATACAAGCAGGATAACATTCGGATCTACCAGAACTATCTGATTCCACTTCATGTTGGGACTGCACTCTCAACACAGGGTTATGTGACTTGATACAACATTTGTCCGTCAAATTGGATCCCAACAATATGTCAACATCTGAAACTGGTAGTTCATCCACCACACCCAGCAACACTTCTCCCGAGACAAACTCTGATTTTATTCAAAGTCGATGTAAAGCCCTGCCTTAATAGCCCGAACGGTTGCACGGCGACAGGCCCGTGCAGCTGTCGCCCGTGCCACTCGTGCGGCGAGAACTGGGCTCGCCCTCAACTGCCCGTGCTCCGTGCGCGCCGAATGCCCCGACAGCTAGCTCGCTCTCTGTCGGCGAGAAGGTGTCGGGCAAAAAATTGCTTGCAGCACATGTTATGGGAGCTCGCTCCTCATTGGCTGAGAAACCGAATCTTCTTCTTCGGAGGAGGTTTGTTGGCTTCTCGCGACTGTTTCCACAATTAAAATGGCGGATATAATCTACGGTTCGACCAGAAAACGCTCTATCTGTTGATACTCAAAACCCATCCAAAGAAAATATAAGCCATGAACAGCATTAATTTATCACAGCTGTATGTTGATTGCATCGTTAGGTTGTGAAAGCGCTCACATTTTACAACTGGAAATGCAGGTCAACGCGGGACGCATTCGAGGCCTCGACACATTTCGCCGACACCATCCAAACGACAAGCAAGTTAGGCCTTATAACTTAATAACCCGACTGTTAGACAGGCGAACCGGCTTTTGGAGTCATCTCAGCGCGCTCTATTGAGAACGAACGCAGTGTCGGCGAGAACCCCGCACGCCGGTTCTCCCGTCTGACAGTCGGGCTATTAAGTTAGGCCTTAAGGGCACTGACTGATACTTCTGCCCTACCACCTGGATTATCACATTCTTTCCAGTGTTAGACAAGTCAGGTCTACTCACAGCCTTTCTGCTAATAAGACTCACAAACGCACCTGTATCACGAAAAACTGTCACTTCTTCATAAGGATCATGATCGCTGACAGACAGACCAGCTGTGGATACATATTTACTGTATTTGGAACCTAGGACTTTCTCAGTCCTGTCCCGTACAAATCCAACCACTTTCTGCTGCTCTCTCTTTCTGGCAAAACAGTTCTCCAGCACATGACCCAACTTATGACAATATGAACATTGCAAGGTGCTGGTCTTTACAGCCGAAAATCACCCTAGACCATTCTTGTTTTCATGCACAGGTAATGCACGACACTCAGCAGCTACATGACCAAATCTCTGACACTTTCTACATTGAATGACTCGTCTATTTTCCACGGGATTACTGGCACTAGTTCGGACTTGACTCTGCTCATTTTGTTCTTTATGAATCAGCATGTATTTATCAGTTAATTCAGCCTCCTCTCGAACCGATTTAACATGTTGATCTTCCAGATACACAAGCACTGTCGGGGGAACCTTGTTTTTCAAATCCTCTAGCAACAGGAGCTCTCTCAAGGCTTCGTAACTAGACTTCACCTGTTCTGATCTCAACCACAAGTCAAAAGCATTTGTTGCTCGAGCCACAAAATCACAGAAGGTCTCGCCTCCTTCCTTCCTCATTTCTCTAAATCTCTGACGATACGCTTCCCCAGTCAGTTGGTAGGCCAATCTGATCACTTCCTTCACTTTCTCAAAGTAATCTCTGTCCTCACCTTCCAAGGAACCATAAGCCTTACTAGCTTTTCCTCTCAATTGACTCTGCAGAATCAAACACCAGTATGGCTTAGGCCAATGCAACTTCTTTGCTACATGTTCAAACCGCGAGAAAAACTTCTCAACATCTTGCTCTTCAAACTGAGGGACGGAATGATGACAGTCATTTATCCTGAATTCCCCTCCCTCGGGAGTATTCCTTTTCTCCTGCTGTTGTCTCTCAAATTCCCATTTCTCTTGCATAAATTCTCTCTCCCTCTCTTTGTCTCTCAATCTCTCCATATCCAAATCTCTCTCCCTCTCTTTGTCTTCCCTCTCCTTCTCTCTGTCTCTCAATCTCTCCATTTCCAAATCTATCTCCATCTGCCTTAAGCGTAACCGCTGATCAAAAGTGAGACCTGAGTTTTCATTTTCCTTAGCAACATTTTGAATTTCTATTTCCCTATGATTGCTTTCCTCATCAGTATCGTCCTTGGGAAATAGTTCCGTTATCAGTAACATTCGCATTTCCTTCACATCAGATTGTAACTCTTCCGCCACACCAATAATTTTGTCCTCCGCTAATTGTAACAAGTCCTCCAGTTTGGCTCTCCTAATTCCTCTCACAGAAGGGTTATGTAAAAATCGGGACATTTTAAAATAGTAAGTACGCAAGATATGTTTAAAATGTCAACTCAATATCAGCACGGTAAAATCTTCTAACCTCAATACTTCAGTAAAATTGCCCAAATATAAAAACTGAATAATCTCTCGGAACGAGTTTTCACTTTCACATTCTTCCACAATAAATCCTCCCGGACGACGAGCCGCCACTTTCTACACCTCTGTTACGGGGATCCACAAAAACGAAATAAAACAGGTCCCGGGTTACTTACATGCTTTTATATTTCAACATAGAACATGCCCGTAACAGGGGTAGAAAAGAAAAGAAAAATAAAAAAGAATGTTACATTTGTATATGGCTCAAATACAAGCTCCTAAATAACCCAATCTAATAAAATTACATCTATTCTCTTCACAGACTCAAATCCCAACGGGTAAAATGAAAGCACAAGTAAAATATCGGTCAGCCTTCTTACATGAGAACATAAAAACACGTAGGTCAGCCCTCGACAAGTAAAAACTATCGACCCGTGTAAAACTCTCACACCAACCTTCCAACACTGTCCGCTCTCTCTCTCTCTCTCTCTCTCTCTCTCTCTCTCTCTCTCTCTCTCTCTCTCTCTCTCTCTCTCTTTCTCTCTGCCCGTCTCTGCTGTGTGTGGAGCCGATCTCTCCTATCTGTTCGTCTGCCTCTCTCTCTTCTGTGCTTCGCCTTCCTCTTCCATCCATCTGCATTTCGCTCGCATTATGATTCCATTTACTTTACTATCATACAATAGTTCTAATTGCCTTTGCTTATTTTGCATTTCATTTTTAAGGTTCGGGTCATTGGAGGCGTTCAGCTGATCATTGATATCTTCTATTTCCTTTTGTAGCGATAATTCTCTATTCCTACTTTCTTTACTTTTCTGGGCAGAGTAAGCTATAGATTCAGATCTGACTGTTCCCTTGATTAATTCCCATTTAGTATTTGGATTCATCTTTGTTCATGTCTACTATCTCCCTTATCTTTTCCTTCAGTCTAGTTTTGTACTCATTATCCAGCAAAAGATTAGTATTCATTTTCCAGTATCCTGGACCTCTGTCTGGAATAGATGTTAAACCCCATTCTTGATAAAAATTCCTCAACAGCCCTAGCCCAGTTTAATTTTGCTGGTAAGTTGGTGTTGAGCATAAGGTAGGCTTGCTTGGGAAGTCTATCTCTACGCGGTTTGCTTACCTTAAACCAGTATTTCACTGCCCTTAACAAAGCATTTAGAATCAGGGGGTATCTCCCAGTCTCGCCATAGATCATAGTATTAGGCGATGGCACATCAAGACCCAAGAAACGTTTGCATGCAAACATGTGCACTTTTTCTAAATCTTCTTGTCCCGAGAGACCCCATACCTCTGAACCATACAAGAGGGCTGGTGTTACCTGGGCATCAAACAGTTTAAAGAAAACCATTGTATTTAGACTACGTAGGCACCTCATTGTTCGAAGCAGTTGTACTACCTTCTGTTTAGCTCTGACTGACTGGTATTCCAGTGCTACTGAAGCAGACAGTTTGGTGGAAAACATGTATCCAGTTATTTGCACCATCTAAAACCCACTTTTTGCCGCTCGCCAGGTGGCCACCTCGCCGGAAAATCATAACTTTCGTTTTGTCCGTATTAACAGACAACCCTAGTTTTTGTGAGACGGATGCTAAATTATCTATTTGGTTTTGTAGACCACTTGGTGTAGTTGATAAAAGCACAACATCGTCGGCGAACAAAAGTAAGAATATTTCCCTTGTTCCTGGTAAAAACTGCACTCCATGCCGGCCCCGTTTACGTACATAGTCAGCTGCATACGAAATATAGAGAGAAAATATGATCGGCGACTCGCTTGCCCCCTGCCTTACACCAACCGGGCAATCGAACAGTTCTGAGTACGTTGAGTTCCACCTAACGCGGGCATGTACTTGGGAATACACAGATTTGAAACATTTTGATGAACTTTGTTGACACACCAGATTTCAATAACACCTTCCACAGACATGTTCTGTCCACTGAATCAAAAGCTTTCTTAAAATCTATAAAAGCTGCATAAAGCTTTCTCCTACCCACACCATGGACATTCTTAACTATTGCTGAATGAAGGGTAACAATGTGGTCAATTGTGGAATGTTCAGCTCGGAAGACGGCCTGCTCGAAACATATTTTGCTGTGGTCTTCTGCCCACGTTTTCAGACGTTCCGTCAGAATGGATAAAAACAACTTACTCATAACACTAAGCAGTGAGATTCCTCGATAATTCGATGGGTTAAGCTTATCACCTGCTTTAAATAGAGGAATGATAACGGAACGACCCCACTAATGGGGAAAGTACTGTCTATCATACAGGTAAGCAAAAAACTCGGTTAGAAAAGGCAATACCTGGTGACTAGCTAACTTCAACAGGTCATTTGGGATTTCGTCCACCTCTTGCGCCTTCCCCCTCTCATCCTACTTAATGCCCATTTTATCTCCCCTTCTGTGATAGGGTTGTCTAGGTCCTCATCAGAAGTAATGTCGCCAACTTCATCTTCTGCAAAGGAATCAGTTGAGGCAAACCTCTCCTGATCAAATAATGTTCTAAAATGGTCCTCCCAAGTTTTAATGCCAATATCGAGCAGAGGCACCCTTTTGTGCATTGCTCGATGTACAAGGGACCAAAATGATTTTGAATCTCCAAGAGAGAGAGAGAGAGAGAGAAAGAGAGAGAGACGGAGACAGAGACAGAGACAGAGACAGAGACAGAGACAGACAGAGAGACGATACGATATGATAGGATACGATACGAATCAATTTATTCTGTGGCCCCCAGTACAAGAAAAGAAAAGAGAGAAGCCGCAAAAAAACAATCAGAGAGAAAGAGAATAGAGAGGGGACAGAGAGAGAGAGATAGAGAGAGCGAGAGAGAGAGAGGGAGAGACAGACAGACAGACAGACAGACAGACAGACAGACAGACAGACAGACAGAGAGAGAGAGAGAGGCAGAGGCGGATGGACGGACGGACGGACGGACTTATAAGAACAGACACACAGAGAGAGAGAGAGAGAGAGAGAGAGACAGAGAGAGAGAGACAGACAGAGAGAGACAGACAGACAGACACACAGACAGACACACAGACAGACACACAGACAGACAGGCACAGAGAGAGAGAGAGAGAGACAGACAGACAGAGAGAGACAGAGACAGAGACAGAGAGAGATAGACAGACAGACAGAGAGGCAGACAGACAGACAGACAGACAGACAGACAGACAGACAGACAGACAAACAGACAGATACACAGACACACAGACACACAGACAGACACACAGGCATACACACAGACAGACAGACACACAGACAGACAGGCACACAGACAGGCACACAGACACACAAACAGAGAGAGACAGAGCCAGCCGCCAGTAACTTGATAAGAAACAACAAATTGTTTATCAGATCATTTCGTGGACAATCAAAAATCAACGCGAGGTAGTGCGTTCCTGCTCTTAAGTTCCTTTTCTTTAAGAGATGCATTTTACATGAACATTGTTACATCTCTAGTTAAGCTTGGATCCGATCCCTCCATCAAATATATACATCCTGTTTGGGTGTGACTCTACAGATGCCGTTGTATATATCTCTTCCTAAGGTCATCATAAACAGGGCAATACAAGAGGACATGTTCTCATTTTCATCAATTACACAAAAGGCGCACTTAATATCCAAGTGCTGCCGATTAAGGTACTTCTTGTTTGACTGTAGATCATTGATTCCAAAGCGAAAACGCACAAAGGCATCTCGGATTTTCTTAATAGCATGACTAAAGAGATGATCTTCTGTACCAAAGTGATCTTTACAAAATAAGTACAAATGATATTTGGCACTGGTTGTGCATTTTTGGTGCCATATGTAGCCTCTGTTTAAATTACTTCAGAAAGGACTTTTTCTCTCTGACCCCCTTGTTAAGCAATACGTAGGAGAAGTCACATTTACATAAAGTTTCAAATATGTTCCAGCCAGTTTAGATTGTGTGTAATATTTGAGTTTTTCAATATGCCTGTTTGAATAGTCTTGTAGACATCATAGTAGAATACCTGAGCCAGTATGTTACTGCCCTAATGATGTGCGAGCAAGACAGAGGTATCGTCCATGTGATTTAGTGTCCGTGTCCTAACCGAGAAGTCTCTTGCAGGCGAACGTATGAGCCTTCTCGACTTAGTCTGCATTACCTAGGCCCCAAGAGAGAGAGAGAGAGAGAGAGAGAGAGAGAGAGAGAGAGAGAGAGAGAGCGCAACCGAGAGAGAGACAGACAGAAAAAGAGAGGGAGAGAGAGCGAGCGAGTGCAATTGACGATCAATCGACAAATGTTTATTCCATCGAGTCAGGGGCCTTTATCAAAATATGAATACAAAAATGCGAAACATAAATTATCATCGCATCAAGGCTGTGGAGGCGTCTTGCTAAAGAATAATATTTTGCGTACAGCAACGAAAACAGTCAGCGCATCAGATAAAATGCTGTGGCAAATCGACAAGAGACCACGCAACGGGAATCTATCTACGGTTCGATCTGAGACATATTCGCATGTACACAACTTGTCTGGTGGCTCGCTATTTTCTGCCTGGGCTAGCAACGGTAATTATTTCCCGCATCCATTTCCTGCGGCAGCGGGCTTTCATTGTCCCCACTTTTCCATACTTGCTGATCGTAATGGTGGCAATTGTGAGGACTTTCTGGGCGAATCAATCGCGTGGAGTGATGCTGCCTCCTGGACGCTGGTGGAGGAAGGGCTCTAGAAACACAGTTCAATGCTTCCACGCTGAGAACAAGAGGTTCTGAGATGTCCATTGAAAGTCTTCTCGAAAATTCCATCGAAAAAAGTCCGCCGCTTTTAAAAACACTCTGTGTCACACTCCTCGAGTGCAAACCCCATTTCCTTTGAAAGATTTTGATTGTACCGACTTTTCCACACTTGCTGATTGTAATGGCGGCAATTGTGAGGACTTTCTGGACGAATCAATCGCATGGAGTGATGCTGCCTCCTGGACGCTGGTGGAGGAAGGGCTCTAGAGACAGAGTTCAATGCTTCCACGCTGAGAACAAGAGGTTCTGAGATTTCCTTTGAAAGTCTTCTCGAAAATCCCCTCGAAGAAAGTCCTCCGCTTTGGCAAACACTCTGTGTCCCATACCTCGAGTGCAAACCCCATGGCCATCTTGTCACAAACGGTTCCTTCATCCTCCTGCATCGTTGTTTCTGAATGTTGAATGCGTTGTGCAGCCCGGGTGGCAGCGCTTTTGACAAGACTCCCCAACTTGATACGCGACAGACACACTTTCCCAGCACGAGTCTCATGATTCTCTTGCTTCTCGTGCACACACGCTCACACACACGCACGCACACACATACACACGCACACACGCACACACACACATGCACGCACACACACGC
>JAWQFJ010011269.1:25000-32500 GCA_034096865.1 Theodoxus fluviatilis
CGAATTACAAGCATGAGCCATGACAGGAATGGAAACGACAAATGAAGAGAGAGGGCTACTTCTTTGTATCACTCCAACACCATCTCAACTCCCTGTAGAGCATGCAACCAGGCTGCGGATAAACGCGCCAAAGTTAACTGTCAAATTCTTCGAACTCACCCCTCACAGGTACCCGTTTTACTCCTGGGTGGGGAGAAGCAATGTGAGTAATGCACCTCGCTCAAGGATGCAACTCTAGAATCCGCGCAGCTTCGAACGCCGCACCTGCTGGCTGCAAGCGACTGCAGGTCAAGCGCGCTGACCTCTGGGCCACAGAGTGCCACCACAGGTCCCCGGCTGCACTTCTGGATGAGGAGAGGCGATGCGGGTTGAGCTCCATGCCCAAGGTACCAACTCGAGGTCCACGCAGCTTTCAGCTCCGCCACTGCTATCTGCGAGCCACAGTGAGTGAGCGCCTCAAATCGGAAACAGATCCTCGCGGATGGACATTTTGTAACTCACGTGAAAACTGTTGTTGTGTTTTTGTTGTTGTTGCGTACCTGGGCTAAACACTCCCAGGATCACCCAAGTGGGTGAGATGATTGCGTGTGTGACTGTTTTTGAACACCCCGCCATATAGGCAGCCACACTCCGTCTTCAGGGGATTTGATCTCTGTCTCCAGAGAATGCCAGTTGTTATGTTAGGAGCTTACCACGGCTGAAGATAATCCCCACATAACAGTACAACATAACAACATTTTGCTGTAGCCTTGGTTTTGGCTGGAGTCAACAAATAACAACAGCCTTTGCCCAAGGCAAACGTGAAAACTGTCAATCAAACGTTTCATTGAAAACCCAATTTTCAATGTCTCAAATTACGTTGAAAAGCTAGCTGTTTTGCGGTATTACTAATAACACTGCTCTTTCCTTACTGAATACTAGAGAGCAGTCAGAGTGAAAACCTTCTTCGGGGAAGCCAGAAATTATCCTCCATGGCCTGCATGATTAATTCAGGCAGGACTTTCTGCCAACAAGGCCTGATGCTACGAAGTTGACTGCATTTAGCGTCTGCTGGCGCTCTCTGAGTACGGAACAAATCCCGGCGTACCCAAGGTTTTGAGGACATCAACTTCGTGATGCGTGATATAATTCATTTTGATGCTTGTATTTCAAAAAATGAGACAACGGATAATTTCATAAATCTCATCGACTGTTTGTTGGGTAACACCATGACGTTGCACCAAATTTACAGCTCAAGCAAAAGAACAAGAGGCATGGAAAATGAATAAAAACAAGGTGATAGGGGGGGGGGGGGGCCGGGGGGGGGGGACCAGGAGGGGCGAGGGAGGGGGAAGCGGGAACGTGTGGAGGGGAAGCCATGCCAGTAGGCCTGCTCTCCATAAGAAGTCAGCTTCACTTACACTCATACCAATACATATTCATACATCCATACTGGCATATCAGGTCTCGCTCTCACTGAGACCCACATTCACCCGTCTCCCTTCTCACAGGAGTACCACCATTCATAAGTGCCATAGATAGCACGTCACAGTTCGTGTTCGCCTGCACTCATATAGCAGTACCCATACGCACCCACACACACTCTCATGCACACGTAGGCCTCCGGCTAGAACCCCCTAGTGTCCACACATCCTCCCACCTGTAAAGCACCGAGATCATACTCCCGCGTGCACAAAATGCGCTGGCCATCCTCATTGTTCCTGCAGAGTCACATACATGTACATATGCCAAAGTCAAATGATCCACTGGGGAGGATCAAAAATGGAAGAAATATTCTAAAGTGTTCAGACCATTCGGTGTTATAGTCGAGAGTTTGTTTATCCAGAAACGTTCCTGCCTGCGTCGTCCTTCAGTGCTGTCTGTGTAGGATTTCTCTACCGGCAAGCAACTGAGGTCGTGCAGTGTGTGGCTGGGTAGGGAGAAGTGTTCAGTAATGAGAGTGCATGTGTTCTTGTTGGTGTTGATGTTCGAGCGATGCTGGTAGAAGCGTTGTTTGAGTGTGTTGCTTGTTTCTCCGATATATATATATATATATATATATATATATATATATATATATATATATATATATATATATATATATATACACATGAACTATTGCTCATTAATGTATAGGTAAATGAGGTTCCTATTCCCAGGAATTGATATGACTTCTCACACTTTTCACAGCAAACTATGGAGTTCACTTCTGACAGGGAGTACATTTCGAAATTTTGCTAGCTCAGGTCAAGAAATTGACTTAAATGATTTTAAGAGCTGTGTCTGATGAAAATATTATTATTTTCAAAATATGAATTTTTTGCTTAAGCGTGAAACGTCACAGAAACTCGGTGTGTGCCACACTCGGACATAGAGAAATGTGCACTTTGTCGTTGATATACTTCAGTAACCAAACCACCAATACCACCACCATCATCACTGTCGTCATTGTCTTCGCCGTCGTCGTCGTCGTCGTCGTCACCATCATCATCATCATCATCATCATCATCATCATCATCATCATCATCATCATCACCACCACCACCGCCACCGCCAAAGCAACCACCACCACCATCACCATCATCATCATCAGCATCATCATCATCATCATCATCATCATCATCACCACCGCCACCGCCACCGCAACCACCACCACCATCACCATCATCATCATCTGTGACGTGCTATCTATGGCACTTATGAATGGTGGTACTCCTGTGAGAAGGGAGACGGGTGAATGTGGGTCTCAGTGAGAGCGAGACCTGATATGCCAGTATGGATGTATGAATATGTATTGGTATGAGTGTAAGTGAAGCTGACTTCTTATGGAGAGCAGGCCTACTGGCATGGCTTCCCCTCCACACGTTCCCGCTTCCCCCTCCCTCGCCCCTCCTGGTCCCCCCCCCCCCTTTCCCCCCCCCCCCCCCTATCACCTTGTTTTTATTCATTTTCCATGCCTCTTGTTCTTTTGCTTGAGCTGTAAATTTGGTGCAACGTCATGGTGTTACCCAACAAACAGTCGATGAGATTTATGAAATTATCCGTTGTCTCATTTTTTGAAATACAAGCATCAAAATGAATTATATCACGCATCACGAAGTTGATGTCCTCAAAACCTTGGGTACGCCGGGATTTGTTCCGTACTCAGAGAGCGCCAGCAGACGCTAAATGCAGTCAACTTCGTAGCATCAGGCCTTGTTGGCAGAAAGTCCTGCCTGAATTAATCATGCAGGCCATGGAGGATAATTTCTGGCTTCCCCGAAGAAGGTTTTCACTCTGACTGCTCTCTAGTATTCAGTAAGGAAAGAGCAGTGTTATTAGTAATACCGCAAAACAGCTAGCTTTTCAACGTAATTTGAGACATTGAAAATTGGGTTTTCAATGAAACGTTTGATTGACAGTTTTCACGTTTGCCTTGGGCAAAGGCTGTTGTTATTTGTTGACTCCAGCCAAAACCAAGGCTACAGCAAAATGTTGTTATGTTGTACTGTTATGTGGGGATTATCTTCAGCCGTGGTAAGCTCCTAACATAACAACTGGCATTCTCTGGAGACAGAGATCAAATCCCCTGAAGACGGAGTGTGGCTGCCTATATGGCGGGGTGTTCAAAAACAGTCACACACGCAATCATCTCACCCACTTGGGTGATCCTGGGAGTGTTTAGCCCAGGTACGCAACAACAACAAAAACACAACAACAGTTTTCACGTGAGTTACAAAATGTCCATCCGCGAGGATCTGTTTCCGATTTGAGGCGCTCACTCACTGTGGCTCGCAGATAGCAGTGGCGGAGCTGAAAGCTGCGTGGACCTCGAGTTGGTACCTTGGGCATGGAGCTCAACCCGCATCGCCTCTCCTCATCCAGAAGTGCAGCCGGGGACCTGTGGTGGCACTCTGTGGCCCAGAGGTCAGCGCGCTTGACCTGCAGTCGCTTGCAGCCAGCAGGTGCGGCGTTCGAAGCTGCGCGGATTCTAGAGTTGCATCCTTGAGCGAGGTGCATTACTCACATTGCTTCTCCCCACCCAGGAGTAAAACGGGTACCTGTGAGGGGTGAGTTCGAAGAATTTGACAGTTAACTTTGGCGCGTTTATCCGCAGCCTGGTTGCATGCTCTACAGGGAGTTGAGATGGTGTTGGAGTGATACAAAGAAGTAGCCCTCTCTCTTCATTTGTCGTTTCCATTCCTGTCATGGCTCATGCTTGTAATTCGTGCGTTAACTCTAAAAGAGCTACCGGCCATACAGAGGATTATATAGTCATTTCTTGCGTGATTACATTTCTTTCAAAATAATAAGGTGGCACTTTTCCCTATTTATTTTAAACATTTGGACACTGCATAACTGTGTCAACTATGCTTCATCTTGAGTATGATTTGTTCTTTATTGGAAAACGGTGCTTGGTTATTTTGCAAGAGCACGATACGTTTCGAAGATAACTAACAACAAACTGCACAACTTGAGAGTTTGGGCACACGCCCTAGAGCCAATATGCAAAAACGTCCTTGCATTGCAACTATTCTGGACGCAGCTGTGGTATGACTTCGCTTCTTCTTCTTCTTCTTCTTCTTCTTCTTCTTCTTCTTCTTCTTCTTCTTCTTCTTCTTCTTCTTCTTCTTCTTCTTCTTCTTCTTCTTCCTCTTCTTCTTCTTCTTCTTCTTCTTCTTCTTCTTCTTCTTCTTCCTCTTCCTCTTCCTTTTCCTCTTCTCCCTCTCCCTCTCCCTCTTCTTCTTCTCCCTCTCCCTCTCCCTCTCCCTCTTCCTCCTCTTCTTCTTCTTCTTCTTCTTCTTCTTCTTCTTCTTCTTCTTCTTCTTCTTCTTCTTCTTCTTCTTCTTCTCGTTCGCAGTGGCTATACTGTCAATCCGGTATGGGTAATGAATGTCGTCGTTTTCTCCAACTCGTCGCAGCTGCCATATAGTTTGGTCTGCAGGGGAGTTGGAGACAGCCACACTTCCCTCCTTTCTTCTTCAAGTAAAGGACAGGTCTGGAGTATGTGTTCTGCTGTTTGGTCTTCCAGACCACATGCGCATGTTGGTGATGGTGCCAGCCTGTACTTTCGGTTCATGTGAACATTGAGCCTGTTGTGACCGATGCGCACCCTGATAAGGACGACCTGCTGCTCTCTGGACATCAATTGGTAGTCGTCGCTGCAATGAGCTCAGAGAACCTGACATTGGGCTGCAGTATCACCTTTGGCGTCACTGTCGTTTTCCTATCCTCTTCTTGGTTGTCTCTCGGGTGTTGAGGAAGACGACGCGCTGTGCCATCATATTTGGATACGCGTATGGCTCCGAAGTCCAAACTCCGAGACACAAGGCGGCTGCAGGTGGGGCTAGGAACGCCGGTCTGGACAGTGGTTGAAGCAGCTCTGTGTCGCCTTGCTCACGCAGGTTCAAGGCGACAACGGCGGCCATCTTCAAAAGCTCTTGCAGCTTTTTGGGTGGTGGCACGCCAGAGGGTTCTGTCGGCAGCAGTGGCCTCAAGGTGGCGTGGTTGGAGGTTTGCCCATTTGAGGTTTGCTTTGAGGTTGTCCTTGTACCTTTTCTTTGGGCCTTCTTCGATCCGACTTCCCTGTGGCAACTCGCCATAGAAGAGCTGCCGGGGGATTCTGGACTCCTGCATGCTGATGACATGCTCGGACCATCGAAGCTGGGCATTTTCCCTATAAATAGCAGTGGTACCACGTCCTGAGGGTGTGTGGATGGAGACATTTCATCCGACAGTTTAGAGATGTGCAACAAAAACTTAATTTGCAGTAATATGTGACCGACAAAATCTATAGTTGGAAAAAATCGGAAAAAACGGCAAACACTCAGATTCCTTTGGTTTGAGTTATGTCTTGCTGTTTGTATGTATTACGCCTGGTTTCTGGGTTATTATGCTTTAAAGAGGCATCTTCCAAAATGGTGTGAATATGTCAGTGGCACTAGACAGGGGGCAGGATTCAGGACCATTTACTCTCTTTCCAGTTCGAAATCTACATGTCACAAAAATCTCATTTTGCTAACTATCACTTCACCAGCACCTATTATTCTCATCGCACCAAAAGGTAAAAACAATTTATAATGATAGTGTTTGCTTACAGACACACACAAACGCACATTACAACTGGAAAAGGTCTTGAGATTTTAACGCTTTATAAATTAAAAATACCACTGTGGTTGATACTGAAGCCACTTTAAAAGTAAAACCAATCAGATGGTGTCTCCCTCGTAATACATCTCTCTCTCTCTCTTGCTCTGTCTGTCTCTCTCTCTCTCTCTCTCTCTCTCTCTCTCTCTCTCTCTCTCTCTTTCTCTCTCCCCCTCTCTCTCTCCCCCCCCTCTCTCTCTCTCTCTCTCCCCCTCTCACTCCCACAGGTGGCGACTAGTGTAGAGCACGCGATCACTTCGGCTCTGCTTATTTTACTCCCTGTGAGTGAAATAAAATCAGCACTATGCCAGTTGCTGGTCTTCCAACAGCTGTTGAGGTACTGCTGACCTCGCTGCTTGCCTCGGATGAGCTGTCCTCGTGGAAAGTGGCAGGGGAGTTGGGCAGTATCGTGGTTGTGCTACGATTCAATCCAAGCGGCGGGCAGCCATTGCCCGAAAACGATACCCGCCGAGGATACTGGAGAAGAAAGCCTCCAGCACAGCTCCGACGTGACCAGCTACGTGCACAGAGACACCAGGGCTTGGGTGAGCAGAAAACACGTCAAAGCTGTCTTGAAAATAACTTTGAAAATGTCGCGAATATTGAATTCGACAGTGTTGATGTTACTGCACGTGCTTCACGGGCCTCTACGTCATTGGTCCCTTGCGCTTCAAAAGCCTTGACCTTTGACCCTGCAAGCAGTGCTGTGGACTCTGTAGCAGAAGAAACAAGTGAGCCCGAAATCACTGTCCCCGATGATACTGCAAGGGATCAGCCGTCAAGGGAGGAACCGGAGTGGTTGAGGGACTTCACAGCACAACTAGAGGCAGCTTCTGAAGCACACCAGAATAAGTTACAGGACGATCTAAAGAGACTGACAAAATCCGGCGAGGACGAGAGATGTAGTGCTGGAACTCGTGCTTTGGATCCATCTGCCCACACCGATGAACATGGGCATGTCAATGAAAACACATGCCGCAAGTCATCACCAACTGAAGATCCCACCAGTAATCGATCTCATCCCAATCGTCTGACACTTGATTGCTCAACTGTACCACCGCCACAGCCTCCATCTACAAGAACTTCCAAGCAGGTCAACCGACAGTCGACAGCTGACGGACACAACAGACGCAACGACTTCTCAGGCGGCACGGGCGGCACGGGCGGCACGGGCTGCATGAGGAAAACGCGAGGGAGGCCTGCAGCGAAGCAAGACCACCGGTAGCAGAATGCGCGGATGCTGCGGGAAAAGCAAGCACACTGTTGTAAATTGACAATGTCTCTTTTTCCCCTCTTCGGTCGCGTTGTATCTTGCAAGACTGGGCATCAGTCTTGAACCCAGTCAGTGCATATCTGTTTATGTTCTCTTGTTTCGTTGTGACGGGCCGGAATGGC
>JAWQFJ010011269.1:37500-40864 GCA_034096865.1 Theodoxus fluviatilis
AAGTAAAGAAAGTAGGAATAGAGAATTATCGCTACAAAAGGAAATAGAAGATATCAATGATCAGCTGAACGCCTCCAATGACCCGAACCTTAAAAATGAAATGCAAAATAAGCAAAGGCAATTAGAACTATTGTATGATAGTAAAGTAAATGGAATCATAATGCGAGCGAAATGCAGATGGATGGAAGACGGGGAGAAAAACACAAAGTATTTCGCAAATTTAGAAAAAAGAAATTACGAAAACAAGGTTATTACAGAACTTAAAATAAATAATAGAATTATTAATGACCCAACCGAAATATTAAAGGAGGAAAAACAGTATTTCGAAAGATTATATTCGAAAAAAGCAACAGATACCATCCCAGATGACTTCTTCCCTAAAGATTGTATTAAACTCTCAGATGAAGAAAAACAATTATGTGAGGGAGTTTTAACTGAGGCAGAAATTCAAGAATCCGTTAAAACTATGCATAACAATAAAAGTCCTGGGAGTGATGGTATCCCGATCGAGTTCTACAAAATATTTTGGTCAGATGTAAAAGCGCATTTGTTGAACTCCCTTAATTATTCTTTTGAAACAGGAACATTATCACAGCTACAAAACCAAGGGATCATTACATTGATTCCTAAAAAAGACAGAGACAGAACAACATTGAGTAATTGGAGACCAATAACGCTACTGAATACAGATTATAAGATTGTTGCCAAATCGATAGCAAACAGAATTTAAAAAGTGCTGCCTACCATTATACATCACTCACAAACTGGGTTCATGCGAGAAAGGTATATTGGGGAAAATATTAGATTAATTCATGATGTTATCTCGTATGCCAATGACAAAGCCTTGAAAGGTCTAATCATGTTTATAGATTTTGAGAAAGCATTCGACAGTATAGATCACACATACATGTTTAGAACATTAGAATATTTCAATTTTGGACCAAAACTATTACAATGGATTAAATTGTTTTATTCAAATGCAAATAGTTGCATAATCAACAATGGACACCTATCCAGTTTTTTTAAGCTATCTTCCGGAACAAGACAGGGCTGCCCTCTCTCTCCGTACATTTTCAACATCATGATTGAAGTTCTTTCTATTTTGATCAGAAAAAGTGAATTTATTAAAGGTTTCCTACTCTTCGACACTGTAGTGAAGCTTACAGCTTACGCTGATGACGTGACAGTATTTCTAGATGGAACAGAAAGAGACGTTACAGGTGCTTGCAAAGTGTTTGATTCCTTTGGCCAAGTATCAGGCCTGAAGGTGAACTATAAAAAGAGTGCAATACTCAGAATAGGGTCACTGAAAAATACCGCCACCGAATTTTCTTTAGAAAAGAACTTTACATGGACCTCTGAGGGGGTCAAAACTCTGGGTATACACTTTATGAATGATGAAACAAAAATGATTGAATCTAACATTGAAAATAGAATTAAAGAAATGAACTCATTATTACAAAGATGGAAAAGACGAAATTTAACACTTATAGGAAAGATAACAGTAATAAAAATGTTAGCCCTCCCAGTTATTATATACCCCCTAACAACCCTCCCAGACCCACCAGATAAGACTTTGAAAGCAATCAATAAAGATCTTTTTTCTTTCCTATGGAGCAATAAACCCGACAAAATAGCGAGGAGAGTAATAATTCAGAATACAGAGAATGGGGGTCTTAAGATGGTTGATTTACAAAGTTTCCTTACTGCAATAAAAGCAAACTGGATTAGACGGTACATAAATGATAACAATAAAGGCGAATGGAAAATCAGCTTTAGGCACTACTTGGAAAAGATTGGGGGTGACAACTATTTTAATTCAGTGCTTACGGAACATCATTTAAAGAAATACATTCAAAAACAGAATTTTGTGTTTGATGTGTTAAAACACTGGAGCAAAATTGCGTTGACTACAAATCCAAGTGATAATATCCTTGAACAGTCAATCTGGTACAATTCACATATAAAACAAAGTAATGCCCCGATCGAATGTCGAAAATGGGCAAAAAAAGGAATACTACAAATTAAACACGTTATAAAAGAAAATAGAATAATCAGTTTTAATGAGCTCAAGGAAAGGCATAGTCTTGATATGGAAGACTGTTTCACATATCAGCGCGTAAAGCATGCTATCCCCTCAGCATGGATGGACATTATTGCAAATAAGGAAAGAGGAAATGAGCTGGAATCTCTAATTAAACAAATTGCCAAGAGGTGCAAATGTACACGCTTCTTTTATCAAATCCTTCTCAAGGAAAATAATGTTAAATACATAGGATCACAAGAAAGATGGAAAAGATCAGTTGAGGACGAGGCCATAGATTGGGAACATGCATATAAACTTGCATCAAAATGCACAATAGATACTAGATTGAGAAATTTCCAGTATAAGTTTTTGCATCGTATAATTTCAACCAACACCTTTCTTCTCAGGATAAGAAAAGTATCGTCATCTCTATGTGGATTTTGCTTGTGCAATCCAGAAACACTGGAACACGTGTTCTGGGAGTGTGAAGTGATTCAGGCCTTCTGGGGTGATTTACAATTATATCTACAACGTCACACTCTTTCGATCAATATTAATAGAAAAACGGTATTCTTTGGAGATATTATGTCTAACGACGTTGGAAATCTTATAATATTCAGTGCCAAACAATACATATTTAACGCTAAATGTCTTGACTACAAAATTAGTATAGATGCTTTCAGAAAAATCCTTCAAGCCACAGAAGATATTGACAAACGAATAGCATTTCGGAACGACAAACTGCACATACATTTAAAAAGATGGTCACCCTTCCTTCCATTGTAAAACTGCATTGTCAAGGGAAAATACTATTCTTTCTACATTCCCTCCTCCCCTCCCCTCGTACTTCCCCTGTACTCCCCTCCTTCCTCTTTATCCTTCTTCACCATCAAATGCCCTTACTTTTCTTATTTCACATACCCTTCATATACGCCCCCCCCCCCCCCCCCTCTCTCACTCTTTCTCTCTTAACAACTTATAATACATCTCCTTCTCTTTCGGATTCTTTCGGTTAGAAGGAGATAACCCCCCACCCCCTATTAAAAATATATTTTAAAAACCCACCCCTCCCATACACCCTCGACTACTCAGTAGACTTTCTCATTTGTTATTATTTTTATAGGAACGAATTCACGAAAGTACTGGGGCGATGATGATTGATAATTGATGCTGATGCTGATTGATGCTTGATGATTGACGCTGATGAATATTGACGCTATGATTGATGTTGATGATTGATGCTGATGATCGATGTTAATGAGAACTACTGTGTATGCCTCCATCCCCCACCCACCCCTCTGTTTCTTTCTTTTTGTAAAAAAAAATTAAAAAAAAAAA
>JAWQFJ010011270.1:0-2500 GCA_034096865.1 Theodoxus fluviatilis
AAAAAAGCAACCAGATTATTGTTATTTGTCCACTGTGACCTTGACCTCCATACAAACTGGACCTATCAATGACCTTGAAGGTCAAGGTCAAACAATAATTGACTTTGAAGTTGAAGGTCAAACATTCAAAACATTTTGTCACACTCTAATCAAAGTATGCACATGATTCATACGACTCATGAATGACTTGTGTGACCTTGACCTTGAAGCAAAGGTCAACCAAACTGGTATCAAAAGATAAAACTTACTTTGCCTTATAAAGTCAATTTATTTCAAATGTGCAAAAATAAACTGTTTTAGATTCAATATGTCAAAACATAAGACTCACAGATGAAAAATTGATTTTCAAAAATGCCTCATTTCGTATTCATGTCATTCCCTTAATAACCAAGATATCACCAAAAAACATATATCAAAACATTCTACAATCAATTGTCTTTCAGAAACTGTCAACTGATTTAAAATATGTTGATAAGAAAAAAAACAGCAGCTGTCGGATGAACCATACTGTCCGAGAGCAAATATAGGGCCGAAAGAGGGAAAAATGAGACCTTTCGAGTGGTCTGGTTCCCACACCCACCAGTGTACAAAAACCAAACATCCAGAAATCATAAGAGGGTGTGTCAGGCTACCCTAAAAACATAGTCTCATAAATTCCCCAGGGGGGGTCAGTGGGGGTATAGGCCAGCTGAAGGACTATAAGCGCTGCTCCCAAGCTCGTTTAAGTTGCTTGTGATCGTTTCGCTATCTGATCCGACAATAATTACTAAACATTGATATCAAAAGCACTATTCAAAATTTTTGGCGGGTGGTCTACCCCGCACAACTAAAATCTACGGTTAATATCATCTCCACAAGCTGAACTACGTGAAGTTATATATTACGCCGAGTGCGCGCAAGTTGATAACTCATCGACTCCATGATACTTGATAGTGAATTTTCGGTCCTCGCCAGATCAGGGAAACGAAATTGTCAATTCAAGCCAGAACTAAACAGTTATCTGCTGCTACTCATTCGAGCTTTACATGAAACATTATATCACACTAGCTCGATCGTCTGCTGGCGTAGTGACTACGGTTCGATCGCGTTCGTATGCTAGCCAGCTAGGTACGTACAGTGAGGTTTGTTGACTTATCTTCTGTGGGTTTTGTGCAGAAAGTATAGGGCCTACGTTAAAACGGTCTAATATGACTATTTTTGATTAGTTTTCAATCTAATTAATATTTTTGCATGCTTTAATGTCATCCTTTTGCCACGATCTAGCGATCATTTAATCAGCTTCTATTTTTACCAGTCTACCGGAACTAGTGGAAGTAAAGGGGTGAAACTCGGGGCTGAATTTCCGTTTCAGAAGTGAGAATGTCCTATAGCGCCAGGACGCAGCCATGTTCTTTTGGACTTCCGCCTTGCTAGTTGATGATTGGCCGTGTGTGTGGGGGTGGGGGGGGGGGGGGTATGTGGGGGTGGGGGTGGGGGGTGGGGGGGGGTGGCGTGGGGGGGAGGAGGGGGGGTGGTTTGATTTTTTGTTTTGTTTTTTGGCAGTAGGAGCGTCTCGATCACCCTCTACAAGTCATCGAGGAAGAATCTCGAGATTCTACGCCTAACAAACGCGCCGCTTATTAGCCGAGAGAAATCGAACATTAAGATTCGGTGATAAAATGGCTACAGATCTATACTTGTCTCGCAAACAAAAAAGGAAGCCACTCACTTGTAGCTTTCGATCCTTATCCAAGATTCGGTGACATCAAGCATTTCCTTTCTCATTTTGTAAAGTGCTATAGAACATTGAGGATGTTACCGTCTGCATTTTTACAACCGTTAATTTAGTTCATCTCGCGATCGGTGTTGCCTTGCTTATATAGCAGAGCGTGCCATTGCATTTTAGAATAGTTAAACATTTAGGCCTAGTTACATTTTAGTTTAGTTTCGTTCAGTTTAGTTTTTGTTGTTGCTTTGTTCAGATTTGTTCAAGTTTCTGTAGTTTGGTCCATTAACTTTAAGTCAATTATATTTACATCGGTTTGGTTTTCCACAATGTTTCCTAACTGCATTTTCTGCAAAGATGACAGAACCCCCCCCCTCCCAAACACACACACCCCACACACACACACACCGGCCTTTAGCTCATTAGATAGATTCTAGATCTTTCTTGGTGGGTTGCATTAGGTAGTTGCTAAGGGTGACTGGATTTAGTCTAACCCTAACCCTAACCCTATAGCTAACCCTGTGCTTGCAAAGGATTAGTAGATCTTGACCTGATGCTTTTTTTTAAAAAGACAGTTGCTATGTTTATAATCGTCGTAAATCTAGTTTTCGTGACTATGTTTACAACAATCTGGTAGCGTATGCATGCAGCAGTCTTTTATTACCGATGGGCGTAAAGTACGTGTACCAGCAAGGCAAACGTTCACGGCGGCCAATCATTCCATGGATTTCCGGCTATGCGCAGAAGCGCACGCGTATGCGACTAGTGTTCGGGTCGTGGAATCCTGGAAAAGCC